>JAOTRH010106230.1:0-15603 GCA_034768845.1 Heliamphora exappendiculata | reverse complement strand
GTTGTCAGTAACCTAATTTATTTATCAGGAATCCATATCTTAAACGTGGGGAGAATTCAGTGCATTTGATAATTGGACACTCAAGACATAAATTGAGTTAGCACCGGGAGTTCAGTCAGGACCTTTAGTGGAATAAGTTCTGGTTCGTACGGAAAAAGATCTAGCTCGGAGACAGAGTTAGGGATATTCGATTTTCTCATACGGTTAGCCCGAGTCCTATACTTCCTCGTGATCCCTCACGTAGCCTACTATACGCACGGATATTGTTCTTATTAGTTTCGGTAATTATTTAATTTAATTTGAATGCCGATTTTGTCATTGGGGACATTCAAAAATTAAATTACATTAATGAGGGGCGATTTTGGTATTTGGCACACCTAGGGATTACTCCCTAATTGGCCGGCCCTAGGAGATGGTGGGTTTAATTAAATCTGTTAAGTATATTTCTTTATATCGTTTTAGGAAAGAGATGATATACTTAATAAATTTTTGAGATATTCATATATATCAAGAGTAGGCTTATTAAGAAAAAGCTAACCCTAATTCTCCCATATAGCCGCCGGCCTCCTCTCCTCTTTGGCAATTAATTTTGCTTTTTTGGAGATCATTGTGTGAGAAGAAATCAAGATAGGAAGAACACTTCGATCGGAATCGGTGCCCATACATCGTGGTCGTCGTAATGCGTCCGGGTCATACGTGAGAAGGTTGCAAGGTCGATTTCAACGTATTTAAGATTTCTAAAAACTTATCGACAAGTTTTCATAGAGGTATTAAACTATTTAAATCATTATAGTTATCATCTTTCATGAAAATTTCATACGTCATTTTTTACGGTCACGACGTCGATTCAAAAATCAATTCTTTTTCCGCTCCGCGGCTCCCTGTCCATCAATGGTATCAAATCCATGGTTGCATTTTTCATAAAAAACTATTGTACTAACCTCGGTTTTGCAGCTATAAGTCATTACGATCCGGTTATATGATTGAATGAATGAATGTTTTAATTATATCGTTATCATTATCATATATCTCGACGATTTTTATTTCGAGATTAGACTGATTGTACACCTCCTACGTGGGCTATAGGATTTTGGCGATGTAATATATTATTTCATTCTAATTTTTTGGATCTTTAATATAATCGTGTCACGAAAAATGGAGATGGAAAACGAGACGAAAAGGGATGAAAGAGGCGGCGGCAGCAGTAGGGTGCCGAATTCGGGGCTCATTTTCGGGACTTTCGGTAATCTTTTTTGACGCGATTTTTTTGCTGAAATAAAGGTTGTCCGTTGGCTATCCGATGGTGGTTCGGTTGTGGTTCGACGACGGCGGCAAAGGGGTCAAAAACTGCTTCAAAGTTCGGTGCATACAGTGGAGGCACTACAGAATTTTGGGCCTTTGAAGATTTTTTTGGGCCACTTCGACAACGTATTTTGACTCAATTTTTTTCGGAGATAAAAACCTCAATGTGCTCTACCTACCATAATTTTTTGGGGGTTCGAAAGTGGCGGCAAGGCAGCCAAATAGCGGCTGAAAAATGGCGGTGCAGGGCTACCAAAGGCAGCGGTATTTTGGCCCATTCAGGGGGCTGTTTGGATGATTTATTTTCAGTTTTTTCGGCATTCCAGCGGTGGTCCGGGGCTGTGACGATGGTCCAGAGGCTAAGAAAAATATTCGGGTATTTGACGGCTCGTTTAGGGTTCCAAAACCCTAGGCGTTTAATCTTTAATTTGAGATCGTCAGATTAAAAGATTAAACGGACGGACCAGATCGTAACGACTAATTATATTTATTTTGTCATTATTTATTTATTTATTTATTTATTTTATTTAAATGCGTGGATGATTTTTTTATTTTTTTTTCCTTTTATGCATGATTTTCATTATCGGAAGTATATTAAGAAAAACGATTTTATAAAATAAATAATCTTAGCAATTTTTTTAAACGGGAAAATAAATAGATAATTATTTATTTAATTTTTGTGTTAAAATTAATTAAGATTTTTTAATTAAAACCTGGGTAATTAATTTCTTTCGCAAAATTAAATAAGAAAACTTTTTGTTTATTTTATTATAGTTAAACAAGAAATATTTTAAATGATTAAAATCGAATTTATTTTAATTAGGAATTAAAATATATTTAATCGTTTAAAATGAACAAAAAGAAAAAACCATAAGTTTTTAAAATATTAAGTAGGAGAAGGGTTTAGTCACAGATAAATACTATGGTCTCCATTACACGTTCGTAGGAAATGTGATTATAACTCGCGCGCCGGCTTCGACTTTCGGTCTCCATACGGAAGGGTTATAGTCATGGTATCTCTGGCACGAATTTTCGAAAGAAGTAGATTTGAGAATAGTGCGAAGTAGGATTCGTTCACACCGGGCCCGGGGCTTTGACACGGTGTTTTTCAAATTAAGAGTAATGGTTATACACTTAACCCGTGAATAATAAATATCCTCCTTAAGGAGTCACTGTTTTTATTTGTGGGGACCAAAATTTATTGGCTATTTAATTTATTTGGAATGTCTTATATTATGGGATGAAAAACTTTGTAGTTCTTTGTTCGTTGATTGTTAGACGTCCACACTACGTGGCCTATCAATTGATATGACTCTAGGCCGGTGGATTTTTATTATGATATTTAGTTCCGGCAGTAAATTGATAAACTGACATGTCTATCTAGACGAGTGTTGATTAGTAAACGTGTTACGCCCCAAAATTCAGGATCACGTGAAAATTCACCCAAACATTAGTTTTATAAAAATAAATTTTCATACATTCAAATCTACCTGTTGAAATAAAAAAAATCCCAATATGCATCTCTCATAAACAGTAAACATTCTGTTTCACATGCATAAGTATATCGCCTTATGGCGTACAAAACCAGCCTTCAGAAACAGGCATACCAAAAAGGAAAACTACTAAGGTCTTCCTTCATCCGTCATCACGGGCACCACAAGATCTACTCAAGATCATCCTCCATGACATACCTGAAAAAGGTTTTATACAGAAAATTCCACCCGTAAGCCGAAGTTCAATAGACACAGACTATAAAGCTGTAAAGCATGCAAGATATGCAATCATATAGTGGGAGCTAACTCAACCACAGAGCTGAAAATGTTTTATATCATAAAACCCTAAATTTTTTCACAACCCTCCAAAACAGTTTTTTCATCACAACCAAGCATTTTAAACAATGCAAAACATGTTTTACAGTTAAAGAAAAATAATAACCAAAATAGTACTTCCCCACTCAGATCACACACCGAGAAAAAATAAAAATAGTTTGCTCCACTCGGGCTACACCACCAAGGAGAAAGATAAAATAGTATTTTCTACTCGGAACGCACATCGAGGAAAATAAAACAGTAAGCTGTAATAAAATAGTAAGCTTCACTCAGGCCACACCGTCGAGGAGAAAGAAAATGATTCCTATGTACCGACTCCATTACACGACAGAGGTAGCAACTATAGATCCATGTCCAGTATCTAATCCCCATACATCATGGGACCGGTTAGATACACGCAGGTTCTATACGGAGCACCATAACGTAACTACTCAATTTACGGGCCTAAAACCCGAGGGTATAGAGCACCCAACCAACTCAATTTACGGGGACTAACCCGAAGATATAGAGCACCTACATTACGCACATTTCTGGACTTACACCGAGGGCAACTCGTGCAAATTCCCGCTATCCCAGTACATCTACGAATCATTTCAAAACCAACCCGTAGCTCAACAACTACGAAAAATATTTTCACAAAAACATATATACATCAACATGTATAAAAAGGGATCCAACATCCATCAACATGGAGATCCATAAAAGCATTTTCAAAATATTTTTTTTCATTTTCAACAAAACGTTTCAAAACCTGAGACTCAACCCCAAGGGTTAGCTCCAAACCTCCAAAACATAAAATGCCGAGATTTTCACAAATTCATCATTTTTCACAGTTTTCAAGAACACCATTTGAAAATCATAAAATCACATAGTTTCATCCGATAAACATCCCACGATGAAAGCCAGAACCAAAAACATCAAAAGTCTCAAAACTGCTCAGACCGCTCGACACACCGCTCGATCGGTGATAAGACCACTCGAGCGGTCTCGAACCAATTTTGGTTTCTCGGAAACAGCAGCAATTTTTTCAACATAAAAAATTGTTTAAACACAAAAATCAAGCCTCCGAACACCTGTTTTGATACTCATGGGTATACTCAAACCCAAAACAACCACATAGCTTTGATATAAACTACCAAAACCCGAAAAGGATTTTCAAAATCCGATTTCATCCAACCAAAACGACGAAAAACGATTTTAAACTAAAAACCCAATTTCCCGAATATAAACACCCATTTTGTAAACTATGAACATCTATGAGTTCATGTCATGTAATAAACCAACAAAAAGTGAACAACATGCTTTTAATCCAAACAACGCGGCTTAAACATGAAAAACAACCTTAAAAGCGTTTTCAAGCAAAAATACTTGGTGAAAACACCTATAATTGCATACAGCACCTTGAAACATCCATACAGTCTAGGATCCTATCTCATAGGGTCACAAACCCGAAGCTTTACCAACCTATGAAAAGAAAAAGCTGCCAAAACACAATTCCATTCGGATGAAAGGGAAGCCCACGGCGAGTACAACAATGATCCGTCCTCCAACCACCAAGATCCAAGCCCGAACACACCCAAAACCTAGAGAGAAGTCAGAGCTAGGGTTTTAAGCTTTTAGGAGAGATAAGAGGAAGCTTCCAAATGAAGCTTTGCACAAAAACCAACCTGTTCCACCGCCATAAAAGCATTCTGTCCGAACAGACTGCTCGAGCGGTTCCCCATTTCACTACACTGTAGTCCCAACTTCAAACGATGATATATCCTTCGTCCGAACTCCAGATAGGTTCATTCTTGTGCTCAAATCGAAGCCCCGGAAGTCTAATTTTGAATGGTTCAAACTTCATACCAAAATTCATTTTGTACAAAGAGTTATGACCAAATTAGTGAAGGTATGTCACTTTCCATCACATGCTTTTCACATGTTTTTACCCGAACATATCTTAGAACCTCGTATTCTTCCCCAAACATATCTTTCACCCATATCCAAGCTCAAAATATTCACCAAGGTCATGTTTAACTCTTACTCCATCATCACTTAAATCATTTCCCAAAAATGAAATAGGTAAGGATCTCACAACTCTCCCCCTCTTAAAGGAATTCCATCCTCGAAATTCAACTCTGAAGCTCAAGCTAAACAACAACCCATCAACCATCATCCTCAGATACAAACCCATCAATACTGTACAACAGCACAAAAGCCCCAACAACTAAAAACCCAAACTTGTCATCATACAAGGAAAACACAAATAGAAGATTCAGTCTTCACACAAACTACCCACACGTGCAAGTCCCACTGACATCACTATCATCCAGGAAACGTCACTGGAACACCGGATCAAAATCCAGCTCACACCGCCAATCCTCAAAACCAGACTCTCGCCGAACTCAACCACTCCGGCAATAAGCACATCGCACAAAACCAATCCGTCATGGAACCTGGTCCTAAACACTCTCTATTATCACCTCACTATACACATTAAGGACTATCTCCACAAGTCCAAACACACGACGTCGAACTCCGACGTCGATCACAAGAAATCACACGTCCTACACAAAAACTTTACCCAAGCTCTGACGATCGCCAAGCGATCACTAACTTTGATACCATCTTGTTACGCTGCTGATGCTGACACTTCCATCTCAATGCTGATACGGTGCCCATCCACGAGTAATAATACAAACATGCGACTCCAGAGAGAAGCTCTCTTACTCACCTGGACATCAAGAACACATCTCAGCAAGCCCTCAAACTGTCATTCCCAATCTGATCTTTCCTCATAAACTACTATTCTCACCCAAGAGGAACATCAGATGATACACCATTGTCCTAGACAAGGTCCCACATAACCGAAAACCAATCCGGCAATACAGCCACAAGGCATCTGACTCCAGCGAGTCACCTGACTCCAACGAGTCACTCGACCAAACACGTTGCGCAGATAGATCACCTCATAGGTATCCAACAACCTGCATAAACCCAAACATAACTCCCGTGCAATAGCACGTTATTACACATCTCAACGTCTCGCCATCAGATCGCTAACACTAAGGCTACGGACCAACCTCAGATCAAAGGTGGTCTCCGTCGTCTGACACATCAAACGTGATTCTCATAATCTGGCAAAGCGAATAGCTCGACTGATATCTAGCATCAACTCCAACGCAGAACACATACATCAACCCCTTGAGTCCCTAGACTCGTCCGTCGGGTAACCAACCAAGATTTACATCTTACATTCAGCTATTTCTTCACATCCAGAACTCACACAGTCCTTCTGTTCCTAACCAAACAATCGCGTTGGTCCGAACAGGCCATGCCAACCAAGGCTTCTCCACAGTCATACTCTCGAGACCACCATCCACACAAACAACTGTTATGCCAAAGCATAACACTCACCATAGTCGACAGCCACTCATTGACTCCAAGAACTCTAAGCAGTTCCAAGTCCTCAAATAAAACAAAAGGCCAGACTCACAAAAGTCTACCAAAGATCCACCATACGCATATCACAGTCGCACTATTTCGATAAAATTCCCGCTCTGCCATGAGCTAGAAGCACAACCATACACACACAACGGTCGTGGATCCTCAACTAATCACTGCAAAAGAACTCTACGTCTCAACACCAACTCCTAAGCATTTTTGTCCATCAACCGAACCTCACAGGGATCACAATCCAATTGGTTCAACCATCTATTGAAACCATAAAGGACTAGTCCAACCGCCGTCCAATTACAGCGACACAAGTTCCTAAGTCAAAACACGGTCACAACACGGGTCACTACACGAGTCGTAACACGAGTCACAACACTAGTCATAACACGAGTCACAACACGAGTCACAATGCGGGTACCGTTCCACTGAGATTTTACAGTCTCAGAACACCACTAGAACCCAAACCAATCAAGACCTGGCATCTCCATCCAACCGAGATGAAACAACTCGTTCCAGATAATCGTCTACAAAAAGACTCTCTCTCTTTCCATCCAAAGGAAGGAGAAGGGCTAACAAGAAACCACGACCCAACCTCAGCGTACTGCCAGCATACTCTCAGTATGCATCAACACTTAGCCTATAAGAACTCTGTAAGTCCTACCTCGAGGCCATATCGACTACAGTCACACAGCTGTTGTCAACTCCGATCACGGTACTCGAACCTGCTGTATAAGGCAAAGCACCGAACAAAGGGAAACCAATCCTGGAACCTCTCATCCAGAGTTACTAATAACCCCGATAACCATGCAGATACCTTCTGCACTTTCGCTCTCAAAGCACACATCGATCACTGGCATCGTAACCCATGATTTCTTACCTATCACTCCAAGCTAGCCAAACCACACGGTATACTGCTGAACCTCATCACTCCACACTTCGTTTCCATGGGCAACGACATACCCATCTCTGAACCTAAGGCGGAACACAAACAACCTCCAGACATATCATACCCAGGATACGTCATCTCAGCACTAAGCCAACAATATGCACTCAGCACGGTTCCCAAATGTGATCTCCTAATTACTAGGATATCGACTAAACCACGAACTTGCATTCCCATAGGAATCTCACAGAACTGATACTCTTCGCACGATGGAATCAGAGCCTGAACCCTTACACATTCTAACATCATCGCAACCTATGCTCTCCCAGCATATCTACAACCCATACTCATTCCCATATCCTTGAGCTCACTCACTTGGAACTCAATTCTCAAACCTCGAAAGGTCAACAGAACTGCTTGGACTACCAATAACATCCTGCCTAAGGGACATCTCTAGAACCACTCACGTTCTGCAATCTCCACCCGACCAAGGATTTCTACACTCCCATCCACTATGTTCCCGTCCATACCCCATCCTGAGTACACGGCTCATGACATAGCATGGCTCAAGACATACCTAATCCATCACATGGCCAAACTTAACTCACTGAGGAGTTCCACTACATATCAGGCAATCGACACTCAGCCCACAACCATACATCTGCAACTGATAACAAGTGAGTCGCACATGACCAAACCCAAACCATTGTCTCGTCGTCTCTAAGGGTGTACAGGTCATACATAAAGAAAAACATGAAACACGACAACCTAGGGTCGATCTATCATGTTTTCTCTATCACATACCACATAATCATGCTAACATATAGCCACAACGATCATGCGAACACAACACCGATATCGAGGAGAACCAACAAGAATAACGTGTCACTTTGGACAACCTACTTGGATTCCTTGCTAGAAATCACGTTCATGAAACACGTTTCTAACCTGGCTCCCAAGTCTGTCAATCCAAACATAAAATTAATCAATCCTAAGGTCCAACCTCCATACTCACATATACACAACATCAATATGCTCCAAACACAAGCAACCAAGCACACGCATATCTTTCCTTACAAGGTAACACATCCACGTCTCTCATAGCTCATAGGTATTCGAACCCAGAGCTCTGATACCAAGTTGTCATGCCCCAAAACCCAGGGTCACGTGAAAATCTACCAAAACATTAGTTTTATAAAAATAGGTTTTCATACATTCAAATCCACATGTTGAAATCAAATAAAACCCAATATGCATCTCTCATAAACAGTAAACATTCTGTATCACATGCTTAAGTATATCGCCTTATGGCGTATAAAACCTGCCGTCGGGAACAGGCATACCAAAAAGGAAAACTACTAAGGTCTTCCTTCATCCGTCATCACGGGCACCACAAGATCTACTCAAGATCAACCTCCATGACATACCTGAAAAAAATTTATACAGAAAATCCCACCCGTGAGCCGAAGTTCATTAGAAACAGACTATAAAGCTGTAAAGCAGGCAAGATATGCAATCATATAGTGGGAACTAACTCAACCACAGAGCTGAAAAGGTTTTATATCATAAAACCCCAAAATTTCCCATAACCCTCCAAAACAGTTTTCCCTTCACAACCAAGCTTTTTAAACAATGCAAAACACGTTTTACAGTTAAAGGAAAACAATAACCAAAATAGTAATTTTCCACTCGGATCACACACCGAGGAAAAATAGAAACAGTTTGCTCCACTCGGGCTACACCACCGAGGAGAAAGATAAAATGGTATTTTTCACTCAGAACGCACATCGAGGAAAATAAAATAGTAAGCTGTAATAAAACAATAAGCTCCACTCAGGCCACACCGCCAAGGAGAAAGAAAATGATTCTTATGTACCGACTCCATCACACGACAGAGGTAGCAACTATAGATCTCTGTCCAATATCTAATCCCCATACATCATGGGACTAGTTAGATACACACAGGTTCTATACGAAGCACCATAACGTAACCACTCAATTTACGGGCCCAAAACCCAAGGGTACAGAGCACCCAACCAACTCAATTTACGGGGACTAACCCGAAGGTACAGAGTACCTACGCTGCGCACGTTTTCGGACTTACACCGAGAGAAACTTGTGCCAAATACCCGCTATCCCGGTACATCTACGAATCATTTCAAAACCAACCCGTAGCTCAACAACTACAAAAAATATTTTTATGAAAACAGATATACATCAACATGTATAAAAAGAGATTCAACATCCATCAACATGGAGATCCACAAAAGCGTTTTCAAAATAATTTTCTCCATTTTCAACAAAACGTTTCAAAACCTGAGACTCAAATCCAAGGGTTAGCTCCAAACTTCCAAAACATAAAATGCCGAGATTTTCCCAAATCCATCATTTTCCACCGTTTTCAAGAACACCATTTGAAAACCATAAAACCACATAGTTCCATCGGATAAACACCCCACAATGAAAGCCAGAACCAAAAACATCAAAAGCCTCAAAACTGCTCAGACCGCTCGACACACCACTCGATCGGTGAAAAGACCGCTTGAGCGGTCTCGAACCGATTTTGGTTTCTCATAAACAGCAACAAGTTTTTCAACATAAAAACTTGTTTAAACCCAAAAATCAAGCCTCCGAACACCTATTTTTGATACTCATGGGTATACACACACCCAAAACAACCTCGTAGCTTTGATATAAACTACCAAAACCGGAAAAAGATTCTCAAAATCCGATTTCATCCAACCAAAACGACAAAAAACGATTTTAAACTAAAAACTCGATTTCCCGAACATGAACACCCATTTTGTAAACTATGAACATCTACGAGTTCATATCATGTAATAAACCAACTAAAAGCAAACAACATGCTTTTAATCCAAACAACGCGGCTTAAACATGAAAAACAACCTTAAAAGCATTTTCAAGCAAAAACACTCGGTGAAAATACCTATAATTGCATACAACACCCTGAAACATCCTTACAGTCTAGGATCCTACCTCATAGGGTCACAAATCCGAAGCTTTACCAACCAATGAAAAGCAAAACCCACCAAAACACAATTCCATTCGGATGAAAGGGAAGCCCACGGCGAGTACATTATGGATCCGTCCTCCAACCACCAAGATCCAAGCCTGAACACACCCAAAACCTAGAGAGAAGTCAGAGCTAGGGTTTTAAGCTTTTAGGAGAGATAAGAGGAAGCTTCCAAATGAAGCTTTTCACAAAAACCAACCTGTTCCACCGCCATAACAGCATTCTGTCCGAACAGACCGCTCGAGCGGTTCCCCATTTTACTGCACTACTGTCCCAACTTCAAACGATGATATCTCCTTCGTCCAAACTCCAAATAGGGTCATTCTTGTTCTCAAATCGAATCCCCAGAAGTCTACTTTCCAATGGTTCAAACTTCATACCAAAATTCATTTTTTACAAAGAGTTATGACCAAATTAGTGAAGGTATGTCACTTTCCATCACATGCTTTTCACATGTTTTTACCCGAACATGTCTTAGAACCTCATATTCTTCCCCAAACATATCTTTCATGCTTATCCAAGCTCAAAAAATTCACCAAGGTTATGTTTAACTCTTACTCCATCATCACTTAAATCATTTCCCAAAAATAAAATAGGTCAGGGTCTCACAAGACGTCCACACTACGTGGCCCGCTTAATCACGAAGGATTCGGGCTACCAATAATTCTTTTTAAATTAAAATATTGAGGGACCCTAATTTGTTAAAAGAATTAAAAGTTTTTTCTCTTTTATTTATTAGGATTTAATAATGGGATCATTCAATCCACTAGCGGCAATTCTCAAAGAACATAAACTTACTGGATCAAACTTTATCACATGGAAACGGAACCTCGATATTATTTTGACTTTTGACGACTATAGGTTTGTATTTCATGAACCTTGCCCTCCCACTCCTCATAATTGATCCACCAAACAGAAGATCCAGGCTTATGAGAAGTGGGAGAAGGCTGATCGGATGGCTAGCTGTTACATCCTGGCATCTATGTCGGATGTTCTGCAAAGCCAGCATCAGACTATGGCATCTGTAGCTAAGATCATGTTGAACCTTACAGAAATATTTGGTGATCAGGGTCGGGCAGCAAGGCAGGTGACCATGAGGGCTCTCATGAACACAACCATGGCAGAGGGTACACCTGTAAGGGACTACATTTTGAAGATGATCGGTTTTCTTAACGAGCTGAAGGTCCTTGGAGCAGAAATCGATGCGGAATCCCAAATCGATATCGTGCTCCAGTCACTGCCTGATTTGTCTCAACAATTCTGACTAAACTACACTATGAACAAACTGGATTTTTCTCTGGCAAAATTGTTGAAAGAACTATAGGCAGCGAAAGGTGTTATGCGCAAGTCAACCCATGCATTTATTGCTAAAAAGGCTTCTACTTCTAGGCCAAGAGCTGGCAAGAAGAAGAAGAAATGGCAACAACAGAAAAATGCAAGGAAAGTTGGCAAGGCTAAGCAAGGCAAAGGTAAAGGCGCCTAAGGGCAAGTGCTTTTTTTGTTAGAAGCCAGGACACTAGAAGAGGGACTGTCCTGACTGGAAGAATAAGCAAGCTGCATGTATTATTTTTTCTCTAATAGTTGAATCATGTTTAGCGGTTGTATCTACGAAAACCTGGTGTGTAGATACGGGAGCCACTAATCATGTTTGCAATTCTTTGCAGAGATTCCAGGTAACCAGGCAGCTTAGGGAGGGCGAGGTCTACCTTCAGATAGGGAACGACTCCAAGGTGTCTGCTGTTGTAGTGGGAGAAGTAGTTCTTTATTTCAGTAAAAATAAAAGTTTAATTTTGAAGAACATTTTATATGTACCCCAAATCAGGCAGAACTTAGTTTTGATTTCCTATTTGAGGAATAATGGAAATTCTGTTTCTTTTAATAAGTTTTCGTGCAGTATTATGATTGAAAAATAATTTATCTGTCGTGGTATATTGAAAAATGCTCTTTATATTTTACACCATATTATTTCTACTGATAAAAATAATGAGATGAATAATTTACATGTTTTACCATATAAAAGGAAAGTTTCCTCCTTGAACCAAATGCTACTTTGGCATCTTCGTTTGGGTCATGTTAATCTAAAAAAGATATAAAGACTGGTTCAAAATGGACATTTGGGTTCATTGAAAGTGGAGGCAATTCCAGTCTGCGAATCCTATTTAGAAGGTAAAATGACCAAAAGGCCGTTTACGGACAAGAGACTTAGAGCCAAACAAGTGTTGGGATTGGTTCACTCTGATTTATGTGGTCCCATGAACATCTAGGCAAGAGGTGGGTATGAGTATTTCGTCACTTTTATTGACGATTACTCTAGGTATAGATACGTTTACCTGCTTCACCGCAAGTTTGAAACCTTTGAGAAATTCAAAGTGTTTAAGGCGGAAGCAGAGAAGCAAATAGGTAAAAGTATCAAAACCCTACGATCTGATCGTGGAGGTGAATACCTCTCTAGGGAGTTCAAGAACTACTTATTAGAACATGGGATAACATCCCAGTTATCTGCACCAGGTATGCCTCAATAGAATGATGTAGCAGAAAGGAGAAATAGGTCTCTTAAGGAGATGGTAAGGTGCATGATGTGTTATTCAGATTTACCACATTCGTTTTGGGGGTATGCATTAGAAACGGCAGCATATATTCTGAATTTGGTGCCTACTAAGACAGTTCCCATAACCCCTTTGGAGTTATGGATTGGGCGTAAGCTAAGTCTTAAACACTTCCGAATATGGGATTGCCCAGCACACGTGTTGGTGGGAGATGCAAGTATGGTGGAACCAAAGACAGATGTCTGTTTCTTTGTAGGATACCCTAAAGAAACTAAAGGTGGTTTATTTTATGATCCAAAGAGTCAGAAGGTATTTGTTCACACAAATGCAAGACTCTTGAAAGAAGATTATGTAATAAATCACAAACTCTAGTCACAAGTTGTTCTTGAAGAGGTGAGGAATGAAAATTTGGTACAACGAAAAAACATACCTAATGAACGAAATGAGCCACCTATCGTGAGTACACAGTAGGAGCTTCTTCGTAGTGGGAGGGTTGTTCGTCAACCCGAGAGGTTCATGTTCTTAGGAGAGTCTTACGATAAGATCCTGGAAGAACATGACACCGAACCCAGATATTATAATGAAGCACTACAAGACAATGATGCACAATTATGGAAAAGGCTATGGAATATGAGATAGAGTCTATGTACTCTAATTAGGTCTGAGAGCTTGTAAATCTATTAGATGGGATAAAATCCATCGGGTGCAAATGGATCTTCAAGAAAAAGAGAGGAGTGGGTGGGGAGGTAGAAACCTTCAAATTAGGCTTGTTGCGGAGGGATTTACTCAGAAAGAAGGGTCCGATTATGAGGAAACCTATTCGCCGGTAGCTTTGCTTAAGTCCATTCGAATTCTCTTATCCATTGCTGCTCATTTCGATTACAAGATTTGGCAAATGGACGTCAAGACGGCATTTTTTAATGGAAGTCTTGACGAGAGCATCTATATGACGCAGCCAGACGAGTTCATAGCAAAGGGCCAGGAGCACATGATGTGCAAGCTTAAGAAATTAATTTATGGACTTAAGCAAGCATCAAGGTCTTAGAATACTCGATTTGACCAGGCGATTAAAAGCTTTGGCTTTGATCAGTGTCCTATCGAGTATTGCGTGTACTGGAAGCGCGATGGGCATAAGGTGGAATTTCTAGTTATTTATGTTGATGACATTCTCCTAATCGGAAACGATGTGGGGTTGCTATCTTCGGTGAATGTGTGGTTATCGAGTCAATTTGACATGAAGGACTTGGGAGAAGCGGGCCAAATCTTTGGGATCAAGCTCATACGAGATCGATCACGTAGGATGTTGGGCTTATCCCAAGCCCGTTATGTTGACTTGATTATTGCTCGATTTGGCATGAAAAATTCTACGAAAGGATTTATTCCTTTCAGACATGGGATTACTCTATCTAGGGATCAGTGTCCTAGGACACCCCAGGAGATAGAGAGGATGAGAGGTATTCCTTATGCTTTAGCAGTAGAAAGTCTCATGTATGCCATGCTCTGCACTATACTAGATATCTGTTATGCCGTAGGCATGGTAAGAAAATATCAGTCTAATCTAGGAGAAGAGCATTGGATTGCAGTCAAGAATATACTTAAGTACCTGAAAAGGACTAGGGAGTATATATTGGTGTACCAGGCTGATAGTCTTATACCTCTTGGGTATACAGACTCAGATTTCTAGGCAGATAGAGATTCTAGGAGGTCCACCTCGGGCTATGTGTTTACCTTGGGAGGTGGAGCCATCAGTTGGAGGAGCGTGAAGCAATTTTGAATTGGTGACTCTACCATGGAGGCTGAATATGTTGCAGCTTCGGATGCAGCTAAGGAAATAGTTTGGCTTAGGAACTTCCTAAAGGACTTGGATGTGGTACACTCGGTATAATCACCTATTGTACTCTATTGTGATAACAGTGGAGCGATTGCGAACACGAAAGAACCAAGAGTCCACAAAAAGGGAAAGTACATTGAGAGGAAGTATCATCTCATCCGGGAGATCGTGTAACGTGGAGACGTGGTAGTTTCTAAGATAGCATCTGCGGATATCCTAGCGGATCCTTTTACTAAGGCGTTGTCTAAGAAAGTCTTTGATAACCATGTAGAAGGGTTAGGTGTCAGGTGTGTTCCTACATGGCTTTAAGTATAAGTGGGAGATTGTTGGGAATGCATTCTAAAAAGTCATGTTTTTATGTATTTTATTCTAGATCATTGGCATATTAATGAGAAACATTTGAGATGGTTTTGTATTTATGGTTTCATATTTATATTTGTGATGTATGAATGCATAGTCCGTATATCCTATCCAGTATTTGACTTGACGCGTTCTGCACGGAAGATCAGGTCAAAGGTTTAGATAGATTATACAGATAGGCTCACAATCGTAATGGACCCGGACATTCTATTAGTACGATTGTAGTACATTGTTATAGTAGCTGGTCTTTGCTAGGTCGAACGGATCGAATTCTGGTTTTGAATTCGATGTTCGAGCTCGATTTGTTAGTACACTTGGAGTGTATTGAGCGGGATCAATGGGATGATCGATTCTATACTAACTATATGAATTGATCCACA
>JAOTRH010106219.1:0-15604 GCA_034768845.1 Heliamphora exappendiculata | reverse complement strand
AAGTGATTGATTAATTGTGTTCAGATAATGTTCAGTACTTTGAGTTGTCAATGGTTGAGATTTCCTCCATGAGATCAGCAATACCGATGAGTTGGGTACTGGCATTGTTTGTCCGATGATTGATAATCAGCTGACGGAAACTTTGTCCGATTTAAGTTGAGGAGTTCTCATTCGTGTGCTTTGCTTATAGGTTTGATTATACTAAATCTGTACAGTGGGTTTTCGGATCCGGCATATCAAAAGGTTAAGCGGCGCGGTTGCGGGAAAAAGTGAATAATTAAATCGGGTTGTCAGTAACCTAATTTATTTATCGGGAATCCATATCTTAAAACGTGGGGAGAATTCAGTGCATTTGATAATTGAAAACTCAAGACATAATTTTGAGTTAGGACCAGGAGTTCAGTCAGGACTTTTAATGGAATAAGTGCTGGTTCGTGCGAGAAAGGATCTAACTCGGGGACAGAGATAGGGATATCCGGTTTTCTCGTTCAGTTAGCCCGAGTCCTATACTTTCTCGTGATCTCTCACGTAGCCTATTATATGCACTGATAATTTTTTTATCGGTTTCGGTTATTATTTAATTTAATTTGCATGCCGGTTTTACCGTTGGGGACATTCAGGAATTAAATTAAATTGTTGGAGAACGGTTTTGGAATTTGGCACACCTAGGGATTACTCCCTAGGTGGCCGGCCCTAATAAGAGGATGATGGGTTTGATTTATATTAAGTATATATTTCTTCATAACCTTTTAGGAAATGGAGAATATATACTTAATATAATATATTCTTATATATATATCAAGAGGAGGCATATGTATATAAGGAGAGCATAAAACCCTAACCCTAATCTCATATAGCCGCCACCCCCCCTCTTTTTGGAAATTTATTTTGTCTCTTTGGAGATTTTGTGAAAAGAAACCGAGGAAAAGAAGAACTCTTCGATCGGAGTCTGTGCCCACACACCGTGATTGTTGTAGTGCGTCCGGGACATACGTGAGAAGGTTGCAAAGTCGTCTTCAACGTATTCGGGACTTCTTTAAACTTTTTGACAAATTTCATAAAGGTATTATGCCATTAAGATTAATATTGTTCTTTGTTTTCATGAAAAACGCGCACGTCGTTTTTTACGGTCATGGCGTCGGTTCAAATTTTTTATTTCCGCTCCAACATATAGAAAGTCTAAACATTGCTGCCCACTGTATTGAGTAATGTTTGGGGAGCTCAGGAAATGTAGAATTGTGTAAATGGGATTTTTTTGGGGTGGGTGGGTGTTGAGGAAAATGAAGTTGAGGAAAATGAAGCTTTCAGGTTAATATAGTGCTCATGTAATCTTTTTGGCTGTTTAGACATCTAAATCTGTTATTAGATTTCTTACATGTAGGGATTTATCATGTCAGGGAAGTACCTCTGGTGCTCGGAATCCTGGTGCCTTAAATATGCAATCGGTCAACTCTTTTCACTGAATATGATGCCTGCAGAGTATAATTATGACAAGAGTAATAAGATAATTATATTAATTTGAACCTTCCCCAATCCTATTGACAAAGTTGTGATTCAGCAGATTCAAATTTACACTGCTGATCTGTCTGATTGTGTGTGTGAGAGAGAGAGAGAGACTTTATATGCATGTTATATATATATATATATATATATATATATATATTTGGTGATATATTGGGAGGCATTTAGTTTGGGTGGATGATGCTAACAGGGTGCTGTTCACTGCCCTTACTATATGAAGACTGGCACATGCAAGTATGGTGCTACGTGCAGATTTGACCACCCACCTCCTGGAGAGGTCATGGCCATGACGACGTCACAAGGAACATCCACATATGTCGGAGGGGAAGGGAATGGGAATGGGAATGAGGACGGCACCGTTCAGCAACAGCAGCAGTGAAGGTCTTTTGCTGGGAGGAATTATCTGCTGGGCTCTTTGTGCCCAAGGTTTCCTTCTGACCATGTTCCTGGAACTTCAATGTAATCTAGCATTTTATTGTCTTTGACTTCGCGCAAGTCCTATTGCCAAACTGAAGATTGTTATCCAACATTTGTTATGTTTCTTTGATCTGCTAGTAGTACTATGATAGCCATGTTATGTTTGGTGTCCTGCGATGTACTTTTGTTGAACAAAGATGGACTTAATTTGAGACAACAAATGTTTTTTGCTGGTTGCGACGTTTATTGTATAATCATTAGCATAGGGGGATTATTTCTCGTGTGCAGTTAGGATCCCACTGGGATTCAATTTTTGTTTGAATTAGTACTCCATTTGCTGTTCAGAGAGCTGTACAATATTATGGACCGACCTTTAATCGTAATCACCCCTCGGGTTGACGTCATTGATGGGAGGGTGGAGTAAGGGCATATTGGTGAGTTAATTTGCATTGTTAAGGTAGGGGTATAAAATGATGGAAGGATAGATTCCTGCCTCAAAGGCGGTTGGTGGTCACTTATCAGTTACTATCAATAACTTGATGAAGTTCATTGCATGCATGTATCCTCGCACATTTGACCACTTATATTAAATATTTGTAATATGTAAGAAAGGATAGTGTTTCCTCTCATTTGCATACTATTGTTTGATTTAAAATGGTTATTGTTCTCTTCCTCTTTTGGGTACATATGGAAAAAATGAAACAGAGATTAATATCAAGTTAGTTCAAATGCCATTCCTGAAGCTGCTCCTTAACTGATCAAGTTTTCTTCGCTCTAAAGTGTGCACATTTGAGCAGCTGCCTCTGCATAAAAAACCCCTATTCATCGTTGTTAAATAATTCAATTTAACACTTAAAACTGAATGCATTAACTAATTAAATTAAGTTCATTTGATAAACTACTATTTGTATTACTTTATGTGCCTCTTAAAAACATAAAGTCAAAAGTTGAAAATTTCAAGTAATACAAATGGTAGCTGCATAAGCCCTCATGCAACGTTCCTGTTACTATCATCACTACGCCCCACGTCCACTATCAGTACCACCACCACCACCCCACCCTATCATCACCTTTGCCACCTCCACCCTCCTACCACTAAAGCTTGTACTCTTGCCACCATACCATAATCACTACAATTTCTTCCCCACAATATAAAGATCCAAGGGAAAAAATTAAAATAATAAATTATATATATCAACTTTTGATACGTATCAAATGTGTTTTAATTTAGTTACTTTAAAATTTAGTCAAATGCTTTTTTTTTAAATGAACATTCATCTTTCAGTTTTATCAAATAATACCCAAAGGCATTACCAAACTCAGGCATTACCAACATTGGCAAGCCTAATAGTTATCCCATAATAGAATAATCTGAATCATTTCCATTTGATTGATTCTTTCCTCCAAAATGGTAAGCCACCACTGGCCCGGAGACCAGCTTCAGCCTTCAAGGCAAGTGCCATCATCCAGCTTCCAATTAGTTTAACTTCGAACACAAACCACCTTTCATCCTGCTTATGGAAAATTCCATTTGAGTAGCCTGGCTTGGCTTGGCTTGGCTTAGCTTCCCTAATCTCCAACCCCAAGGCTTCAGTTATGATATTTCTAAGTCTACTGGACCTCACCTCAATATCAACAACTGAACAAAGCCTACGTAAATTTCTCTTGTGCATTTGCACCCTATAACCTAGCTAGGGGGGCGAGTGGATTATAGCCATCCATCCATGACAGTCGACATACGCAAAACAACCAAAGCCAAAACGGCGGGCAGTCCATTCAAAGTTTTAGTTGCGGTCAGTAATATTGACTTGAACACTAACAAATAAGCAATAATGGTAAACTAAAGCAAATTAGTAATGAAATCATCAATCATGCCATGGTAATGGTAATATGGCATAGACTGCCACGGATACAAATAATCCCAACAAGGCACCTGCTATGACTTCAAACTCATCGTGACCAACTGATTCTTTTAGCATGCCCAAACTATTTTCTGATTCTCCTTCAACAAAATCATCATCGTCAGCATCATTATCATCAATTAGTAGGCTAGATGGCATCAGCATACCACTACTCTGACTCTGACCTTTTCTCTTCTCAGATCCCACTAATAGTTCAGCATTTGTCTGTTTTGTACTACCAATAGTAATAATATCTGCTTCCTCCAAGAGCAGAGGCGGCTCGGATGATTTCCTAGGTCGATGCCAACCATCAATCAAACTGCTAGCATCATTTGAAGCAACTGAGTTCTGAAGCAATACCCTGTTTAATGCCTTTGCATGAATGCCCACTTCCCTTCTAACCCCCTGCCAAAATCAAGGCATTTGAATTTTAATTGCCCATTAATATATAGGTCCACAAAAAAAAAAACCACTGCACTGCACTGCACATCTTACCAAAGGCTGGAGATCTATCAATGTGTTTTGGTGACAGCATTGGTTGGCTAAGAGAGCTGTTAAACCCAATGTTATATTTGATTGATCGAATTAGACATGAAATTGAATTATATATCTCATAAAATTATATATTTTTTATTTTAATTCAACAAATAGTGAAAGAATTATGCATCCATTGAATTATTAATCTCAAAAAATATAAGATATGCAATACTTAAAAAAATATGGTATTCGCATTACTAATCCATTTATTACTAGTCTTATGAAACTATTTATCAAGTGAAATTATATATCCTTTCATTATTAATTCAATCATTTAAACATGGTCCAAAGGCATGACGCGAGTTAACAAGCCCTTTCGATATAATAATTGTCGTTTGTAGCTATTTAATTTCTTTAAGTTATTTCATTTTCAATAGAATTCTAATTTATCTTTTAATTAAGGTGTTATTTTTATTTCTTCGCTGATTAGGATTTTGATTCTTATTTAGATTAGAGTTTTAAGTTTATAAATAAGAAACTCATTTAATGTATTAATCAAAATTAAATTAATAAAGAATAAATTGAATTAATAAAGAGTTAAATTTTAAAATTATCACCTTGATTTAGGTTCTCACCTTTGTGTGCTATCTACCATAGATTCTCAACCCTCCACATTCTGCATTAATTGGTATGAATTCCACATGCCCCTTCTCCCTCTTTTGACTCTTTTTTGCAGCCAAAGAAGCCCCTACTGCTGCCACCAATCGCCGCCGCCGACATCACCAATCGTCATCTTCAGCCCCGTCACCACCACCAGCGCCGCCAACCTCCAAAATTGCCACTATCACCAGCCTCGTCGGCCTTCCCCTTGCCCCTGTCGAACCCTAGGTGCCGCCTCTCCTTCCTCTAAAACCCTAGCCGCCAACACCCTAGCTGCCGACTTTACCAAAACCCTAGACCTCACTCGTCGAAAACCAGCCACCACCTCTCCTCCTTCCTCTGAAATCCAAGCTCTGACGAAACCCCCTGAAACCCCCAAAAACCCAAGCGCCTAAAATCTTACCTAGCTCCGACGCCACCATCGGCGTCAACACCCTTCAAAGTCGCCACCGCCACCGCTAATCATTGTCGGACTCCTTGCTGACCATCACCTCCCTCATTGCTGTACCACCGCTGCCCCTCTCCTTCCTCTGCATCCTCTCCACCACCAAACACCGCTATCAGTCGCCGCCACCAGTTGGCAAACATCCTCGCGCCGTCGCCATCTCATGCTGTCATCGCCATTGTCGCCGTCTTGCACCGACACCAGCAGAAACCCTCCGGCAAACCCTAGGAGCACCTGTTGCCCAATCAACGAAGAAGAAACTCCAGATAGCTTCACCCCACGACCCGACCCGACCCCAACCAGACCCATTCTAGCCTTTTTCAAAGCCGTGAGAGCCTGAGGTTTACCTAGCCCATTATCTACTTCTTAAAACCAGGCCATTCCTTTTTTCTTTAAAGCCCAGCCCAAATAACCAAACCCATTTAACATTTTTAAACCCAACCTATATTACTAAAGCCCCCTTTTGAATTCAGCCCAGTTCAATACCCAGCCCATTACTCTTTCTTTCTTAAAGCCCATCCCAAATAAACCAAACCCATTAACCTTTTTTAAAACCCGTCTACATTACTAAACTCAAGCCCTTTTTTCTTGTAACCCTTACATCATTACCTCTCCCTATATTAATGAGTCCAATTCAGCCAAAGATAAATAAATACATATTATCTACTTTATACCCCATAACCTAGTCATAACCATGGTTACCAATACCGAATTTCAAGAAATGCATAACGCTCAAAAGCATATGGCTTAAGACATGACTTAAGACATGGCACAGATGCGAGCAATATTAGAGAAATTGACCGCTACCTTTTTTGGAAATCGAGGGAAGCAAGAGGTTACCACTGGTGAGATTTTCGGTACTCATCCACCATAGCCTTTTGCAAACCAACGCATGGTAGAGTATCCACGATTGTTTGAAGTACACAGGAGTGCCAAGTTAGAGATTCCTAACTTTAATGGGGGGATCACAATCCAGAGGTATTCTTGGATTGGTTGCATAGTATAGAAAACTTCTTTAGTTGGTATCACATGACTGAGCGCATAAATGTTACTTTTTGCTGAAGAAAAATTAAAAGGTATCGCTAGAATTTGGTGGACCAAATATCAACGTGACTACTATACAACTCTCGCACATGGACCAATATAAAGGCTACCATGATCTTCTATTTTGTGCCTCCTAGTTACAAGCAGCGAACTCATTTGCAATTTACTCAGTTGACACAAAGAAGTAAGTCAGTAGAAGAGTATACCAGACTGTTCTACAACTTAACAACTAGATCTGAGTTCTCATGGAATAAATATGTCATGATCTCTATGTATCGCCAAGGATTGAATCCCCAAATCTCTAATGGTTTAGCTGCTAGCAGATTGTACCTCATGGCAGATGTAGTTCAAGTAGCCCTTTAGATGGAAAATGAGGTTAAGAAAAAGACTTCAATGCACGCACCAACCAAACCTTTTACATGGAGTGAGAGAACTTTTTTGGAGCCCATTCATAATAAGTTCTCTGAGCGCCCTCCCCATGCTACTTCCACTTCCTTGCTAACTACATTTGGAGGTAATACCGTGTCTAAGTGCTTTAATTGTCAAGAGTGCCCTTCTCCTAGACTTAATATGGCTGCTAAGCCAGTTGCAATTCTGGAGACCGAAGAATTTATGGAGGCAAAAAAGCTTGTGAACGTGAAGCTTGATCATCATATTGTTGAGCCCTTTGATTATGTCGATCCCTCCTCTACTGAGGAAATCCAAGCTGGTACTCTGGGTATTATTCGTCCTCTCCTTGTGACTCAGATGGACAACAAACAAACAAAAACTTTGCAACATGGCCAGATTTTCACTACCAAGGTAAAATGCAATGATTGTGTTTGTTCTCTAGTGATTCACAATGATAGTTACAACAATGTCGTATCTGAAAAAGCTGTGAAGAAATTGAGTTTAAAAGTCAAACCTCAACCCACACCTTATTATGTGGCCTGGATTACCAACACCAAGCTCAAAGCGGACAAGAAGTCCCCCGTGACATTTACTCTTGGAAAGCTCAAAGAGATGGTGCTGTGTCATGTACTTCCTCTTAAGCTTTGCCACATTCTTTTAGGACGTACATGGATATGGAACCATGATGTCGAGCATGATGGACATGCTAACATAAATTCCTTTGTTGATGGCAAGACAAAGTACATGCTTACATGTGCCACTGATTCACGTACTGTCAAGTTGAGGACGAACTCTTTATTGGTTCGTCGTATTCTTCCGTCTGCTGACACATCCGTGATTGTGCTACTAACTTGACGGAGTCGAGTTCTTTTCAATGGAGGAGAAATGATGGCTTAGACATTGATTGACTAGAGAGCCGTTATCCTATTTGGAAGCCTTGGGTTAAACCTAAGGGCCCAACGCAATCCAATAAGCACTTTTGGTTTAATAATTATCGTTGGTAACTATTTAATTTATTTAAATTTTTTTCTTTTCATCAGGATTCTAGTTTATCTTTTAATTAAGGTGTTATTTTTATTTCCTTCTTGATTAGAATTTTAATTCCGTTTTATATTAGAGTTTTAAGCCAATATATAAGAGACAAATGATGCACATCCTTCTGCATCGTAAATATTAAACCATATCATAATCTCAAATTATTCAATCTTTTTTTTTTGAAAAGTAATCTCTAGCTCAGTCTTCACATGAACCTAGATCAAGTTTCATGTAATGTCTTACTGCCTTAACTCTCGACCCCATTGGCCCTTCCGTGTCTTTTAGCATCCTCAACATGGAAGGCATAACTCTTCCTTATAAGAAAGTTAGTTGGTTTTCCTTGCAAGCAATCGTGTTGTGCAGCGGATACACCGTTGCTTTCAATCCACAAAGCAATAGAAGAAAAACAAAAACAAATCACAAGAAAGCAACAATATATGTGGTTCAACAGTGTACCTACGTTCATGAGCGAAGAGAAATCAATTTACTATAATCAATGAGGATTATAAGCTTTCTCTCACTCTCTTTAGCCTATTACTGAACCTCTCTAAATTTGAGAATTAGTTATTAGATGTTTAGGACATAACTATTCAAAAAAGAAGAAAGCAAGGAAATAAGCACGGGCCATGTACCGGTTGAGACATTCCTCTTTTGACATGAAATAAGCTCCCAAAAAATGCATAAAAATCGTAAAACCATAATCCGTGTGTCCCTAGCGCTGCAGCGCGTCGAGATGCACCAAGCTCTGCCCGGATGCTTTTAGGCAGAAAGTTTTCAACACCACTTCCGTCCGGAGACACTCTAGTTCCGTCCAGATAGAATTGTCCAGAGTCAAAACCTCAATTTTTCGGTAAAAACTGTCTAGACGCTCCCAAAGCTTCATCTGGACAGATTTCCCCACTGTGAAATTTTGGACAACCTTCAACAATCTCCATCTTAACCTAAATTTCCTAGACCATCTTGAAATATAAGTCACCTCAACTTGCATCCCTTTTACTGGTATGGATGCTCCACCCTCTCTAATCATCAGTAAGAACGAACTTAACCCTTGGCACCAGCTTAGTCAACATTTCAAACACATTCTCATCAATATGAATATTTGATAAAGTAATATTGCCTAAACATAGCCACTCTTGAATCCTATGATATCGCACAGCAATATGCTTTGTCCGGCGTTATACGCTTGATTCTTGGCTAAGTGGATGGAGCTCTAACTGTCACAATGTAGTAAAATATTGTTATGCACCAACCCGAACTCACTGAACAAACCTTTCAACTAACCCGCCTCTTTTCCCGCTTTAGTCACTGGCAGATACTCTGTTTCTATAGCTGACAAAACAGCTATAAGTGTAAACTTGTAATAAATGGGACCCTAGCAGGAGTGAACATAAATCTTACCATAAACCTTCTTGAATTTAAATCTTCCGCATAGTCAAAATCAATATAGCCTATTATATCTGTTGAAGCTCTTTCTCTATCAAACACTATTCTCATGTCCAGAGTCCCTACCAAATACATGAAACCCCATTTGACTGAATTCTAATGCTCTTTTTCTAGATTTGCCATGTATCAACTAACTATGCTGGCTGCATGAGATATATCAGGCCTTGTGCACACCATCAGGTACATAAGGCAACCAATCGCATTTGCATATGATCATAGTTTTAAAAAGCGGCCGTTACCGTTACGTAATGGTTTCGGTGGCCTCCGTTACCCGTTACGATCGATTTTTCGATGTGAAAGAAATTCACAAGTATAACGGCCGTTACACTACCGTTACGGTCAAAACGAACTGAAACAACACCATTATGGCCGTTACAGAACCGCTATAGCCATTACGGCTTGTGTAATAGGATTTTAAATCGTGAATTTTTTGATTTCGTTTTTTTATCAACAGATCCCATGTTTTCTATTATTTTAAATCTAAAATTATTCATAGTAGCCCGACAAGAATACTACTTGGGCATTGTGGAATTTACCTTAAATCTCTTCAATTTCACAATAATTAGCTAATTTTGCTCTTCGTTGTTAACTTTCGACTCTTTAACATGTTCATTCTTCTTTCAATTTTGATAAATTCTTTAAGATTAAATATTTGCTGAAAGCTAAATAACCTGTTTGATTCAAGATCCATATTTATTAAAGATCCACTATATATGAATTCGAATTTTTGTGATACTATAGGTAGAAAATATGATATTCAATAATTTTATTTTTTTTAAAAATATTCAAGATTCATATTTGTTTACAACTCCCCTCCAAAAAAATGAGATCTATACAAATTAAAATTCAAACAACAATATATATTTTGAAATAATAAATTCAAAATTAAAATTTAATTAAAAAATTAAATATTGTGCTTTAATATATACAATACTTTATTATTATTAAAAATTTAATGACATTTTAGTTGTGCATTATGAAATTATAATACATAAATTCATTAATTACTACAAAAAAATAATTAAACTGTTAATTTTAACTAAATTATATAGTAAAAAAATTAAGACATATATTGAATCATGTCTAGAAAGTAAGAAAAAGTCATCAAAAATTATTTTAAATTTCAATAAATATATTTATAGAATAAAAAATATAAATCAGTTATTTTTTATTGAATTGTGTAAAAAATTAAAAAATTCACGATTCTGGGTACTGCTACCGTTACACTACGGCCGTTACGTTCCGAAATCGCATCACCGCTACCGTTACCGTTACCGTTACGCCGACCGCTACCACTATTTAAAACTATGCATACAACACCTCTGAATTGAAATGATTGTTTAGTGTGCCGCAAAAGGTGTACCTACGAGTATTGAATTCTGCACACTGAACCTTTCCAATACCTTTTGCAAATAATCTTTCTAGAACAAGCATAGTTTCTAACCTTCCTGCCACTGTTCAACATCTTTAGCTTTTCAATTTTTTGGTTATTTTTTGCACCCACTAATATATCATCGACACATACAAAGATGGAAAAATATATAAACCGTCATGAAGTATTCTGAAATAAACACAACAGTCATACTCACAGTGTATACCCATGTGTCACCATAAATGAGTCAAACTGCTTGTACTATTGCCTAGGAGACTACTTCAATTCATACAAGAATTTCTTCAATAAGTAGACATAATCTTCCCTACCAGGTTATTTGAAACCTTCTGGCCATTGCTTGTAAATTTGTTCCTTCAAATTCCACTGAAAAAAAAATAAAAATAAAAAGTCTTCACGTCTAACTGTTCCAACTACATGTCATCAAAAATTTATGCTTGACAACTGGTGAAAAATCTTGTTGTAATCTACTCCCTCTTTCTTAGAGTAATCCTTTGCCACCAATATCGCCTTGTACCTTCTTCTTTTTTTATATTGTTTCATTTCTTCGATATATACATTTGCAGCCAACAGTCTTCTTATTATTGAACAATTTTACCAATTCTCAAGCCTTGTTCTTCTGTAGTGATTTTATCTCCTCTAACATAGCCATCAATCATTCTTCTATTTGTAGATTGCTTGTAGCTTTCCTGTAGTATAATGGATCTCCACTACCAATTATTAAGGCAAAACTAACCATATCTTCAAAACTATGCATGTTGGTGTTTGTTTCTCCCTGCCTTTAGCAACTGTATAAGGCTCATCTTCATGTTCTCATTGCTGCTAGTTTGTACCATTATCACCAAAATCACTAGGTGAGCAATCCTCGTCGAGCTCCACCGCGACTGTTGTTTTCTTCTTGGCCTCGCCATCAACTGATCCTTCTTCATTTTGACTTCGCATAAATGCCTCATCAAATACTTCATCTCTATTGATCACCTTCTTCTTCTTCACAATTGGGCCCCATAACTTGTAACCCTTCACACCACTTTCATAGCCAAGAAAGATGCACTTCCTTACCTTAGGATCCAGCTTGGACTATTCTCCACCCAACACATGAACATAAGTAAGATAACAAAAAAATCTCAATTTCACCAACTTAACTGGGAATTTTGGAATCATTGACTGATGACGGGGATTTGTTGATGTAACATGCAGTGTTAACTGCTTCTGCCCAAAATTCCTTTGACAATTCTACGTTCAACTGCATACACTTGGCTCTCTCTGTCAATATTCTGTTCATTGTTTTTGTAACTCCATTATGCTGTGGAGTTCCTCCCGCTGTAAAGTGACGTGTTATGCCTTTTGATTCGCAAAACGACATAAACTCATTTTTCCTGTACTTTGCGCCATTGTCAGATTTCAAATACTTTATCATCTAACCTGTCTAATTTTCAACTCGCGCTTTTCACATTAAGTATTAAACACATCTCACTTATACTTTATGAAATAAACTCATACCTTTCATGAAAAGTCATCAATGAAACTATCAAAGTAATGAGTCCTACTATGGGATGAGATTGACACATGCCCCCAAATGTCTTAATGAACATAATCAAGAACCACTATGCTTGTACGAGTTCGTGTCTTGAAGCTAACTTTGTATTGCTTCCCATATACACAAAACTTATAGAATTCCAGGTTGCACAACGTCACACGATTTAGTACCCCTTTGTTGTGAAGCTCAAACACACAGTGCACGCCAATGTGATCAAGCCGCATATGCTAGAGTTTTATGTCATCTACGCTAGACTTTACGGGTATAGTAAGTCTGGAACATGCTTGACATTCCCTAAAATTCCCACAACACCGTCAAACATATTTGATTTTGACTGTATCAATCACAATAGCTTTGCGCGTTGTATCATTCCCATTACAACCATATCACCGTCGCAGGGCTTATACGTATTATAGCACTCTTTAGTTGAAGACATATATGAACCAGAATCTACTATCCATGCTTCAGACAAAAAATTGCAACTCGAAGTTTCTGAAAGTAAATGTGCGCCTACCTCACTGTTTAATTTTCCTCTGCAAAATCGACAGACTTTGAAGACACATTTCCTTTCTTATTCTCATTCCTATGCTTCTTCAGTTCTTGACACTGGTTCTTGTAATAACTAATTTTGCGACAACAGAAGCACTCCACATCCTTCTTTGCAGTTGAATTAGACTGGGACCTTCATCTGTTAGAACCATTTTCTTTTGTTTTACTCCTTCCACAGCTTGACTCAGATTTGGTCACAACTAATCCTTCTGCATATGTTTCATCATCCTTTTTTATCCTTTCATGTGATAGAAGAGCATCGGTCACCTCTTCCAATTTCAACATCTCCTTACTATTCCTCAACTCCTTTCATGTGATAGAAGAGCATCGGTCACCTCTTCCAATTTCAACATCTCCTTCCTTTTCCTCAACGTAGCAAGAGAAGCTAACAAGAGTATAGCTTTATCCTCCTTATCCACTTTAACATTAAGGCTGGCTAACTATGTAATGACAATATTGAGAATATTCAAATGCTCTAACAAATTAGTATTTACCTTCATCTACCCATACAGTTGTTTCTTCACGTACACCCTCCAGCTTATTTTAGATATCTTGTCGTCTCTACGTCGATCACATTGTGAATGACCTCATACGAATCGCACTGGCAACCTGGTATCAAGTTCCACCCAATCCTCGTCCGCCATCTTATCCAGCTTCTTTGTCTTGCCGAGCAACGCCTTGAAGACCCTTTGATAAATTAATAAATTCTTCATACGCCGCTGCTAAAGGGAGAAATTATTCTTCCCGTTGAATTTCTCAACCTCGTACTTGGTGTTTGTCATCTCTACTATAATCGAGTGTTTGAACCTTTAACCCAAAACTCTGATACCACTTGTTATGTAACGACTGTACTGTTGGTTTCAATCCACACAAAACAATAGAAGAAAAACAAGAACGCAAGAACGTACGTTGTATGCCCACGGGCGAGGAAAAATCAATCAACTATAAGCAACAAGGATTACAAGCTTTCTCTCACGGTCTCTAATTGTTTCGGAGCCTATCTAAATTTGAGAATTCATTATTAGGTGTTTAGGCATAAATGGGGTATAAATAGACTCCCCAAAAACACATTAAAAACCCCTAATTCATGCGCCCCCAGCGCCGCGGTGCATCTAGATGCAACAAGCTCCGTCTGAACGCTCATAGGCAGAAAATTTTCAATAACACTTCTGTCCAAGCGCTCTCTAGTTTTGTTCAAACGAAACTATCTAGAGTCAAAATCTTGGCATGCTGCTTAAAATTGTTTGGACGATCCCAGAGCTCCTTCCAGACGAATTCCCCAAGTGGGGAATTCTGTGCAATTTTCAACAAACTGCAAACATTTTGTTCTCATATTGTTGTCAATCAGTGTCACTAGTTTTTTTTTCTTCGTAATACAACTCATTCATCCCAATACAAACTGATAATATGACATTTGTAACATGAAAAATTCAACCTATTTTCAAAGTTATTGAAAATTCAAACTATCTTCAGAGTCATCTATTTATCCCCTACTGTCCTCGCTGCTCACATTAGTCCTAACTCCTAAATATCATCCATCATATGTGTCTTTGATTAAGCTAAGATGTAATTGATACTTTTTTTTCCTTTCCTAAAACTCTTGATGTTATCTCTTGAACCTTGATAATATTTTTTTCAAAGTAAACACACATTATACATTGATTTTGTTAACAAGACAGTATTAAGTTGAATGAAGGCATTAACCCTAATGGGGCACGCAACAGTTTGTTTATATACGAACTAGAATATACAATAACGTATGGTGTGTCCAACACACCGGATGACAAATAATAAAACTAACAATAAAGCTAACACCCCCTCAAGCTGGAGCATTTATATTTAATATACCCAACTTGTCGCATATGTATCGAACCCGATGACCCAGAACAGATTTAGTGAAAATATCTGTCAATTACTCTCCAGTACGTGCAGATCCGAATACGATCACACTGTTCTGATACTCACGCCGAATGAAATGACAATCGATCTCGATATGTTTCGTGCGCTCGTGAAACACTGAATTTGTGGCAATATACACCGCAGATTTATTGTCACATCACAACTTTGTGGGGTTGTGGCAAGGATCACCCAACTCACTAAGCAACTGACGGAGCCATAAAATCTCATATGTAGCCATGGCCATAGCCCGATATTCAGCTTCTGCACTCGACCTAAAGACCACGTTCTGCTTCTTTCTTTTCTAAGAAATAAGATTGCCCCCAAAAAATATAGAAAATTCAAAAGTTGACCTCCGATCAATAGAACATCCCGTCCAGTCAGCATTAGATTACCCTTCCATCATAAAGTGACCATGATCACTGAAATTTATCCCCTTGCCAGGATTAGTGTGGAGATAGCGTAGAATTCGAACAACGGCGTTCCAATGTGGAACCCGAGGCGCAGTGTCACGGGCCGCCATCTAATGCCCCGTGATGCCTCAACACAGCCCAGTGCGCACCCGCCCATGCGTAGCGCATCCAGCACGCCTCAGCGCGCACGCGCCCATGCGTAGCGCATCCAGCACGCCTCAAGCACACGCGCCCATGCGTAGTGCCCCAATGCCCATGCGCGCGCCCCTATGCCGCACGCCAGCCAGGATGCCCATGCGCCGCACGCCCCAGCCAGCACGCACATGGTGCCATTGTCCTATTTTTCCTGTTTTCTTAGTGATAGGACAATAATTTGCCGCACATCATGTGGGCCTTTTTATTCTAGAACTTATGAGCTATTTTCCCATGTAAAGCTCATAATTTAATTATTTTTATTTTTATTTAATTCGGACCATTATGACTCCT
>JAOTRH010106208.1:0-15604 GCA_034768845.1 Heliamphora exappendiculata | reverse complement strand
AAAAATTTAAATACTATTAAACCCCCCCCCCCCCCCCCCCCCACAAAAATTTTATTTTCACTATTATTTTTAATTTTTTTAGATTTTTTATTCTTTATTCATATATTTATATTTAATTTATAATGTCGAGCCTAATTAAGTCTATTATTTATCCAAATTAGAATTGAAATAATATTTATTAAAAAATCCCTGACTCAAATGTGCGATGCCCTCGTCGCGTGGTTCAGTTTCTTACTTTGGTTAAAATGTGGATAACAGCCCATTAGCAAATACAGAGTGACCCATAAGCGTCCACAAGGTATACAATTCGAGACCTCTATCCCTTTTTAGAGCCTCTACTCCTCTATCCACACTGCCATAGAGCCCACGCGAGATTAAGGTTAGTTCCACTACCGTTTGTAACAGTTTGAAGAATCGAAAAGTCCACTCTTCATGAAAAACTTGACTGAAATAAACGACTGAAAGTGCCACGTCAGCTTTCTAAACGAAAATTTGTTTACCAAACTAAAATTTGACAATTACTGTTTAGTGGACGCATAAAGAACATCTTGTTCGTCACCGACGAAGAAGACTCGAACAGCGACGATGGCCATTTCACCAACCTCTGCAATTCACAACTATAAGTCGAGCACCGTGCTTTCTTCGACCAACCACTGCTTTAACGATCTATCATCGACAACCTAATCACCACGCTTTGTTCAATCGGTACAACCATGATTTGTTCAAGTTTCGGGGAATCGTCGCCAGAATAAGAGGAAAGCTTTGAAGTTGTCACAACATTGAAGAAGAATTGAACAAGATTGAGAACAAATTGGAATAAGTTGATTTAAGGAAAATGTTCTCAGTATTTTTTACTAATGAGAATGTTCTCAATGATTTTAACTACTGAGAATGTTCTTAATATTTTTTATTAGTGAGAATATTCTTAGTGGGCAGTGTTAGTGGAGAAGGTGTTGAGGAAGAGATCGTAGAGGAAAGTGAAGAGGAGGGTGGAGGAGTAAAAATTGTTGCCGAGGTAAAATGAGAGAGACCACGCGAGCGAAAAGTGAAAGATAATAGTATAGTAGAGGTAGCTCGCACAGCATCAAATCACTGAGAATGTTCTCAGTATTTTTTTTACCAGCGAGGCTATTCTCAATAGACGGTCTTTTCTTTCTTCTCCTATAATATGCATCAAACATAAGAAAGTAACAGAAGAAAATAAAAACCTGGAAACAACGAATTCAACTAGCAGAAGTTTAATTTTCAAAAATCTTAAACTCTACCATTACCTCCTCTCTCTCTCTCTCTCTCTCTTACACACGCGTGCTCTAGAGAGAGAAAATGACTTCCGGTACTCTTCAACAACTTTTTGGCAATGAAGGTGGCATCGGGGGTGGCTTTCCTTTCTTTGAAAGATGTCCGAAGATTGAGAGATTGTTAATGATCAGAGACGTCGAAAGCAGTGTTAGCCCGAACTCCCTCATAGCAGTCGACACAAGAGTCCCACTCAGACCCGATAAAAAAGTGTTTAGATGCCGTGCAAACGAATGTTTTGGTGTCAGACTGGCATATGTATGCGAAGAGTTAATTCGGTCATTTTTTTCAATAATTTAATTCGCGACGTCTAGCAGGACTCTTTAAGAATATAAGAATCAAAATCGAACCGTGTATTATGAAAATAAACCAAACTGAACCAATATTGGCTCGATTCCGATTTGGAATCACGATTATAATACTAAATACTTGCATGTTGGCTATTTTAATTTATACATTAATTCATTCATATTTCTTTTTCTATTCTTATTTTTATCTTCTTTCTTTATATAGTTTTATTTTTATTTTATTATTTATTTTATATATTATTATAAAGAGAGATTTTCATATCTATAAATTATGTATTATTTTTTTATTGTATTCACTTTTTATCTATTACCAATGGTTTATGAATTATATAATATTATGATATTATAAAAAAATAAAAAATTATATTACTTAAAGAGAAGAAGCAAAGAAAAAGATGAAAGAAATTAATATGTTAATTTTCTCTTTATAAACATAATATAAGACAATTATAATAAAAAAACATAACAATTTGGTTCGGTTCTAAAAAGATTTTGGACGCTTAATTGATAAACTGAACTATAAAGAATGATTTCTCATTATTTGGAACAAAAATCAAATCGTTTATAAAAAAACAAATCAAACTACCCATTTGAATCAATCCGAACTAATTTATCAATTTGGTCAATTTTTTTAAGAGAAATTTGAGGATTAATCCATTTTTTGGAGGTTGTGAGAGTTTTAGTCCTGCTATAAGTTATGTTTATTGTTTAGTTCTTTTTTTGAATTTTAATTATAGTTTGGTCAAAAATACCCTTAATAAATTGGTTTAAATTGAAATATCTCCAGCAATTAAACCAACTGAATTTAGGGAATCAGCTTTAATTTGTCATGTTTTTAGGATCCATTGGCGTGCTTAATTAGTCTATGATTTTTGGATCCGCTAGCGGTTTATGCAATTAGTTTTAGTTAGCCCATGATTTTTGGATGGAGTGAATTGATTGATCATACCATGTAACAATTTCATTCGTTGGTGATGCCATTTTTGAAGACTAAATATTCTGAAGTAGGGGATAATTGATTGATTATACTTTCTCCTCATCCTTCGCTGTCGCTCCTCCTTTTCCTCTGCTCTGCTGTCGCCGCTTCTAGATCAGTCGACGTCGGCCACTTCACGCCACCGACCTTCTAGATCTGGACCACCAACTCATATCTCGTCATCGCTGCCGCTTCTTACCATCGTCGACCACCAGATCTAGATCACCGACTCCAGATCTCGCCATCACCGCCGCTTATTAACTCTATCTCTGTCGTGCCCCAAATCCAAGATCAAGTGAAAATCTACTAAACACCAATTTTTTTTTATGAAAAAGTAGATTTTCATACATTCAAATTCACCTGTTGAAATCAAATGAAAACTCAACATATATCTCTCATAAACAGTAGATATCCATATTCAACAAGCATAATTTATCGCCCCGAGGCGTACAAAACATGCCTTCAGCAGGTATACAAAAAGGAAAAACTACTAGAGTCTTCCGTCAACACGGGCCATCACTAGATCAACTCCTCCAAATCATCATCCGCATGTCCTAAAAATAATTTTACAGCAAAAATTTCACACCGTGAGCTGAAACCCAATAGAAATGGACTTTATAAAGCTGTAAAACAGGATATACAATCATAAAGTGGGAGCCAGCTCAACCACAAGTAAAACTAGGCATTATAACTAATGCAAACAACAGTTAAAGAAAACTGTAATCAAAACGTTGCTTTCCACTTGGATCGCACAACCGAGAAAAGAAAGAAAATAGTTCCTATGTACCGACTCCGTCACAAAGGAACAGATGTAGCAATGTAGACTCCTGCCCCTTTACCCACTCCCTACACATCGTAGGACCGGTTAGGTAAATGCAAGTTCTATACGAAATCACCACAACGTAAAAGCATAATTTATGGGCCCGAAACCTGAGGGTGCAAAGCACTCAACCATTGAATTTATGGGGACTAATCCAAAGGTACAAAGCACCTACTCTATGCACGCTTTTGAACTTACACCGAGGACAACTCGTGCCAAATACCCGTTATCCCGGTACATCTAGAGAATTATTTTACAAAACTAAAATGTTTTGACATTTATACCGATGATCCATCATCAACATAGAGATCAAACAAACATATAGATCCATCCATTAACATGGAAAACAAACGAAACATGTAAAAACATGAGTTTCAACGCTATACAACATATGCATAAAAAGGGGATCCAATCCATCTACCATGGAGATCGACAGGTATGTAAGAACACACACTTTTATCAAACTTTTTTAAGGTTGAGCCCCAACCCCTAGGGTCAAATCCAAACTTTCAAAAGAAAACATATTTTTCCCAAAGTTTTCATAAAAACTCATTTTCAAACCATTCCCTCATAAAATCAACCTCCGAAACGTGAGATTATATGAATCCATCGATTTAAAACCAGTCGAAGAAAGAGAAGAGAACCAAAACCCAACCATCGAACCACCAAAACATCACTAACAGCCCACACGTGACCCTAGTCAACTGGCCCAAGCCCCCAGTCGACTGAAAACTCTCAGGAAAAGAAGAAAAATCAAAATAGAAACATATCAGTCGATTGACGAGAAGGTCCAGTCGACTGACTCTCAAAAAGCAAGATTTCGTCAACTGACCACCATCGTCCACTCGACTGACCTTCCCCAGAAAATGATTTTAAGCCACGATTTTTTGCTTTCAAACCCCAAATCAAACCTCTAAACATCCGTATAACACCCTTGGACATCCACACGTCCAAGCCTCACACCAAAATCTCGACAGAAAACCCTCAAAACACACTTCCATCCACCAAAATGCTGAAAAATGATTTTAACCTAAAACCGAATTTAAAACATAAATCACATTTCATGCATTTTAAAACGGTAGAAACACGTATGAGTACACATAGAACCCTTTAACGGTTATACAGTCTATAATCCTACCTCGATGAGTCAAAACTCGATGCCTCGATCCACGCGCAAAATTGAGTTTCGTCGAAATAAAATTTCGTCCAGATGGATGCGTAGACCACGATGCCAACAACAATGACCGGCTGTTGGATGGTCAAAAATCAAGTCCCGGGCCCCCAAGAAGTTAGAGAGAAGGCAGAGAAAAAATTAGAAAAAACTTAGGAGTTAAATTTTGAAAATATTTTTTAAAAATATCTAACTCCTTATGTTTATAGGCCTCCAAAATACATATTTTTTTTAATTTTTGAAATTCGCACTGAAACTCCCTACAATTCCTGGGACCAACCCAGTATGCTCAGATAAATCAAACATATATCAAAATACATATAAACATATTAAAGCAAAAACACCTAAACGTGTTGGAAAACATCGAATATGCATATATATCAAAATTGAAACAGTACAGGGTCTCACAACTCTACCCCCTTTAAGGAATTTTGCCCCTGAAATTCACTACAAGATCACGAGGTAAACAACTCTGGGTATTTAGCATGAACCCCAAACTCAAGCTCCCAAGTCGCTTCTTCAACCCTATGATGAAGCCACTGAACTTTGACAAAACCAATCATTATCCCCCGTAACACGTGTTCTTTGGTATCTAGGATCTTCACGGGACGCTACTCATACGTAATATCTTAGTCAACCCGCAACTCAGCCCAATCCAGAACATGTGACGGATCTGGCTCATACTTCGGAAGCATGAAAACGTGAAACACGTTATACACAGATGCCAACTGAGGTGGCAAGGTCAAACGGTATGCTACAACCCCAATCCTCTCCAGGATCTCAAAGGGTTTAATAAAACGTGGTGATAACATCCCATTACAGCCAAACCTCATCAACTCTCTACGTGGCGAAACTTTCAGAAATACGTGATCCCCCATTGTAAACTCCAAAGGTCTCCTCCTCTGATCTGCATAACTCTTCTGGCGGCTCTGAGCTGTCACCAGACGCTGACGAATCACTACAATCTTCTATGTTGTCTCCCGTACTAGGTCGGGTCCCAAAACAGAGGTCTCTCCCACCTTTGTCCAACACACAGGCGATCTACGCGGTCTACCATACAAAGCCTCATATGGTGCCATCCCAATACTTGACTGATAGCTGTTGTTGTATGCAAACTCTACCAATGATAGGTGATTTTCCCAAGAACCCCAAAAATCAAGCACACAGGGTCTCAACATGTCCTCCAAAATCTGGATGGTCCTCTCAGACTAACCGTAGGTCTGTGGGTGAAAAGCTGTGTTGAAGGTCAAGCTAGTCCCCAAAGACAACTGAAGACTCCGTCAAAAGCGCGATATAAAGCGCGAGTCTCGATCAGAGACAATAGTCATAGGTACTCCGTGTAGTCGGACTATCTCCCGAACAAACAACCTACTCAATCTGTCCACCGAATCCCTCGCTCAAAAGGGAAGAAAATGTTCTGACTTCGTCAGCCTATCAACCACAACCCAAACAGCATCATGTCCCGCCGGCGATCGAGAAAGTCCTGATACAAAATTCATTGTGACATTCTCCCACTTCCACTCAGATATAGGCAACGGCTATAACAATCCTGCTGGCCTCTGGTGTTCCACCTTTATTTGCTGACAAGTAAGGCATCGAGAAACGAATCAGATCACGTCTCTCTTCATTCCCGTCCACCAGAACTGACGACGCAAATCATGATACATTTTCGTGCCTCATGGGTGCACTGCAAGACGTGAATGATGAAACTCATGTAGCACCTCAGCTCGGCATGACTCTGGCACAAACAGTCGCCCTGCAACCTCAGACTCTAATATGAACCCACCACCCATCCTGTTGTGTCCTTCCCACTAGCAATGCGATCCCGTATTATCTGAGCCTCCTGATCGGTTAGCTGAGCCTCTAACACGCGTGCAACCAATGTGGGCTGTGAAACTACTGAATATAAAGTCGCACCCCTTCCTGTCTCCCGAAGACACAAATCAAACTCCCCAACGTCTCTAAGCATGTCCCACTCTCGTATAGCCACATATGCTAACGAGCCATGAGATCTCCTACTGAGTGCATCGGCTACGACATTTGCCTTTCTTGGGTGATACTGCAAATCAAAGTCGTAGTCTCCCAATAACTCCATCTATCGTCATTGGCGAAGATTCAAGTCCTTCTGCGAGAATAAGTATTTCAGGCTCTTGTGATCGGAGAAAACCTCGAAGTGATCACCATATAGATAATGCCGCATGTCTTCAAAGCGAAGACCATGGCTGCCAACTCCAGATCGTGCGTCAGGTAGTTCTTTTCATGTGTCTTCAACTTTCGTGAGCCGTAGGCTACAACCTTACCTCCATGCATCAATACGCAGCCCAAACCATCATGTGGCACATCGCAATACACTGTATACCCCAAGCCTCGCTCTGGAATGATCAACACTGGCACACTAGTCAATCTCTCCTTCAGCTCCTAGAAAGCTAACTCACAAGACTCGCTCCACACGAACATAACTCCCTTCTGCGTCAGACGCGTCATAGGTGCTGCCAACCTAGAGAAGTCTTTGACGAACTGCCGATAATAACCTGCTAAACCCAGAAATCTACGAATCTCAAAGATGTTCTTCGGTCGCTGCCAATCTATCACGGCGTCAGTCTTCGACGAGTCCACTGAACCCCATCCTTTAACACCACGTGTCCAAGAAATCTCACCTCCGACATCCAGAACTTGCACTTCTCGAACTTCACATACATGCGATATTCTCTCAGAAGCTGCAAGACAACATGCAGATGCTCCTCATGCATCTCTCTCGTGGGTGAATAGATCATAATATCGTCCACGAATACCACCAAAAACTGTCTAGATAAGGGTGGAAGATACGGTTCATCAAACCCATAAATGTCGCAGGGGCATTCGTCAAACCGAACGGAATGACCAGAAACTCGTAGTGACCATAACGAGTCCAAAATGCGGTCTTCGCTATGTCCTCATCCCTAATTCTCAGCTGGTGATACCCTAACCTCAAGTCAATCTTCAAAAAGCAATGCGATCCCTCCAGCTGATCAAACAGGTCGTCAATCCTAGGCATATGACACTTGTTCTTCACGGTTACATGGTTCAACTTTCTATAGTCTATACACAATCTCAAGGACCCATCCTTCTTCTTTGCAAAAAGAGCTGGAGCTCCCCACTGCGACGTACTCGGCCGCACAAACCCCTTGTCTAACAACTCCTGCAACTGCACCTTGAGTTCTCGCAACTCAGCCGGTGCAAAGCGATACGATGGCATAGAGATGGGAGCTGCTCCAAGAACAAGGTCAATAGAGAACTCCACATCTCGACTCGGCAGTAACTCGAACAGGTCATCAGGAAAGACATCTGGGTAATCACAAACCACATGGGGTAGCTCCCCTCGCACCTCGCCCAACTCATCCAACCTGAGAGAAAAAAAGAGGAAACCCAAGCCCTCATCCCGATCACCCACAAAGTAGAAACAGTGATCCTTCGGCGTACAGATCGACACTTTCCAGCGCTCACAATCTATAAAGGCACGGTAAGTAGTTAGCCAGTCCATCCCTAGGATGACGTCAAACGTAGACATGTCTAGAGTGATAAAATCAAACTCTAAACAACGACCGGCGACTCCTAACTCACAAGATCTGTAAACTCTACTCAACACCACATTCCCACTGACTGGGGTCTCTACGCTCAATACACTACCCATTGGGTCTATCCGTAATCCCAATGCAGATGCAAAGGCAGAGGAGATAAAAGAATGAGATGCTCCCGTGTCGATGAGAACACTGGCCCATGATCTAAAGACTAGAAGAGTACTTATGATCATGGCTGGAGTAGCAGCAGCATCTAATGTAACTGGTGCTTCGGAAGCACTGCGATCAGCAAGAACATAAGCCCTGGCCTGTGGTGGTCTGGTCTGCCCACCATAACTCTAAGTCGTCGGCTGCCTCACAGACTGTGCTGAAGTACCTCCCTCTGCAAACCTAGACATCTGGACCCTAGGTTGCTGAGGAGCCTACTGTCTCTACGCAGATGGAGTAGCTTGCGCTCCTGTCTCACTCTGAACATTCCCTTCCCGGAGACAGTACTTACGGATGTGCCCAGACTAACCACACCCATAGCATACTGGTGGGTCTCTCGCCTGTGACTGGACAGACATTGAACTCTGTACCTGGCCCTTTTACGGGCACTCAACTGAACGATTCCCCAACTGTCCGCATCGATAAAAAATTAGCCCTATCTACTCGGACCCGACGGCCTCTGGCGCTTGTTCCTGTGCCTCTGAAGCTATGTACCTCCATCACTCTGCTGGCCCTTGCCCTCTCTAACTCTGCGGCTCTCTGCCAACGAGTTCTCTACTCAGATAGCGGCTTACACCAACATGATGTATACCTCCAAACCTAGAGCTACAATCATATCCTTTATGGCAGGTCGAAGGCCCCTCTCAAATCTCCTCGCACGCAACTCCTCTGTAGATCCATCTCAGCTGCAAACCGCGATAGATACGCAAACTTGGCCTCATACTGAACCACAGAAAGATTTTCCTGAACAAGAGAGAGGAACTCCTCTTTGTAAGTATCCCTCGAAGATCTCAAAAAGTACTTCTCCAAGAAGAATCTTGTGAAAGCGGCCCACGTGTCATCCACTGTGGTCTTGGCAAACTTCTACCATTCTTTAGCATCTTCCCTTAGTTGGAACACCGCCAACTTTATGCGTAAGGCGTCCTCCTCAATATCCAGCGTATCGAAGATCGTTGTGGTCACTTCCAACCACTCAGTAGCAACTTTGGGGTCCAGTTCCCCTGAAAAGGTTACAGGATCCAATCGCCGAAACTCCCTCATGGCCACAGAAGCCCTTGGCCCTGGAACCCTTACTCCAGCCCTGGTAGCCTCATTCATAGCTCTCATAGTGGCAAGCATCTCCTGAACGACGTCAGCACCGCCCACTTGTTCCTGTGGGGCATGAACGTTCCCTTCTTCCAGAACCTGAGCATAAGCATGGCCTCGGCCACGGCCTCGGCCACGATCCCGTCCCTGCACTTCCCGCATGGACATAGTTCGATAGAAAGCGATAGAGAGCGATATAACAAGATAAGCTTTCCTACAACATGTTACTACGTAACAGAAACACATAACGCACATAAGCATGCTAACACGTAGCTACTTAAGGTTATGTAAACACGTCTCACATACTGAGGAGAACCAACAAGACGGACACATTAATTTGGAAAACGTATTCAGATTCCTTGCTAGAAAACACATTGGCCAAATGCATTTCTAACTTGGCATCCAAATATGTTAGCCCAAACGCCCTAAGGCAAGACTAGTCAATCCTGAAATTCAACCTCCATACCCACATATACACAAACGATCATACTCAAAAGGCTATCAGCATGTTATAGAAATATCTAAACACATGCAAGCAGGCATACTCAATCAACCTCACCAGGTGACAAACCCTATTCCCATGACTCTTAGGTATACGAACTCAGAGCTCTGATACTAAGTTATCATGCCCAAAATCCACGGTCACGTGAAAATTTACCAAACACCAGTTTTTTTTATGAAAAAGTAGATTTTCATACATTCAAATCCACCTGTTGAAATCAAATGAAAATCCAACATACATCTCTCATAAACAATAGATATCCATATTCAACAAGCATAATTTATCGCCTCGAGGCGTATAAAACACGCCTTCAGCAGGCATACAAAAAGAAAAAACTACTAGAGTCTTCTATCAACACGGCCACCACTAGATCAACTTCTCCAGATCATCATTCTCATGTCCTAAAAATGGTTTTACAACAAAAATTCCACACTGTGAGCCGAAGCCCAATAGAAACAAACTATATAAAGGTGTAAAACAGGATATGCAATCATATGGTGGGAGCCAGTTCAACCACAAGTAAAATCAGGCATTATAACTAATGCAAACAACAATTAAAGAAAACTGTAATAAAACATTGCTTTCCACTCGGATCACACAACCGAGGTAAGAAATAAAATGGTTTCTATGTACCGACTCCGTCACAAGGGGACAGATGTAGCAACTACAGACTCCTGCCCCTTTACCCAATCCCTACACATCATAGGACCGGTTAGGTAAATGTAAGTTCTATACGAAGTCACCACAACGTAAAAGCTTAATTTACGGGCTCAAAATCCGAGGGTACAAAGCACCCAATTGCTTAATTTACGGAGACTAACCTGAAGGTACAAAGAACCTATTCTGTGCACGTTTCTGGACTTACACCGAGGGCAACTTGTGCCAAATACCCGTTATCCCGGTACGTTATCCCGGTACATCTAGAGAATTATTTTACAAAACCAAAATATTTTTACATTTATACTAATGATCCATCCATCAACATGGAGATCAAACAAACATATAGATCCATCCATTAACATGGAGATCAAACGAAACATGTAAAAACATGAGTTTCAACGCTATACAACATATGTATAAAAAGGGGATCCAATCCATCTACCATGGAGATCGACAGGTATGTAAGAACACACACTTTTATCAAACGTTTTCAAGGTTGAGCCCCAACCCCAAGGGTCAACTCCAAACCTCCAAAAGAAAACATATTTTTCCCAAAGTTTTCATAAAAACTCCTTTTCAAACCATTCCCTCTGAAAATCAACCTCCGAAACGCGAGATTATATGAATCCATCACTTTAAAACCATTCGATAAAATAGAGGAGAGCCAAAACCCAACCACCGAACCACCAAAACATCACCAATAGCCTACACAAGACCCCAGTCAACTAGCCCAAGCCCCCAGTCACATTTCATGCGTTTTAAAATGATAGAAACACGTATAATTACACATAGAACCCTTTAACAGCTATACAATCTAGAATCCTACTTCGGTGAGTCAAAACTCGACGCCTCGATCCATGTAAAAATCCAAATTTCGTCGGAATCGAATTTCGTCCAGATGGATGCGTAGACCACGTTCCCGATACTAAGGATCAGCAGTTGGTTTAACAAAAATCAATTCCCGGGCCCCCGAGAAGTTAGAGAGAAGGCAGAGAGAAAACTAGAGAAAACTTAGGAGTTATGTTTTGAAAATATCTTTTAAAAATATATGACTTCTGATATTTATAAACCTCCAAAATACTTTTTTTAAAATTTTTAAAATTCGCACCGAAACTCTCTTTAACTCCTGGGACCAACCAAGCAGGCTCAGATAAACCAAAACATATATCAAAACGCATATAAGTATATTAAATCGAAAACGCCTAAACGTGTTGAAAAACACCGAATATGCATATATATCAAAAATGAAACGGTACAGGGTCTCACAATCTCTCCATCTCTCTCTGATTTGCATGAGGTTTGACCCGCCACCATCTTTCTAACATGGTATTTTTAGTTCACCACCGCCTCTCTTCCTCTTTCTTCTCCACAAACAACAGTGATTTTTTTATATATATTCTCTATATGATTAATGTGGAACTGATACAATTATCAGTTGCAAATTCTATATTGAACAATTTTGAAATCACTTATCTGTTGAATACTGATACAATTATCAGTTGCATGTTATTGCTAAATGCACACAGTTCCTCTAAACTACTGATACATTTTATCAATTTAAAACTATGTTATAAGAAGATATTGCAATAGATACTTAATACTGATAAATGTATTAGTGGCATATGCGTAGTGAACTGAAGTGAAAATATAATGGTGAATTATGTTATTTATGAAAATATTTTCACTAACAATTAATAAATATATCAGTGATCATATTTGATTGCGATGAGTTGAAACATATATCAAAACTAATAATTTTGTGGATTTGAAAATGTATCAGATTTATGTGTATAGAAAAATAATTTTAAAAAGATATCGTTTATATGTGACTGTGTATCATTTGTATATGTTATAACGATGAGTGATTTCGCTCAGCGCGCACACACACACAGAGAGAATTACTTGATTTAAGGGATACGCCAGCTTTGAAATTTTTTTTAAAAAATTTTAAATTAGGATATATATATATATATATATATAGAGAGAGAGAGAGAGAGAGAAATGTTGCTTAATTTATGGGATGTGCAAAAATAGAATATTGATGGCATTTTTATCAGTTAGTTATTGAATGAGACTAAATCTGTGAAAAAAAGTTATAAGACTAAAATTCTGTAATTAGTTGATAATATAATATTTGCATAAATTTCTCTTTTTTCAAAACATGCCTAATTCGAAAGTTAGTAAATTTCGTCATGGCTTTAGGTATTCAGCCAATAAGGTTGGTAAGATTTTCCAGGGCTCCAATTGCACCAACCTCTATTGGGGTTATAACCCATTTTTATTCTTAATGTTTTATTTTTTAATTATTTCTTCAATTAAGAAAACAAAAGAGAATAATAACGGTAGGAATTCTCTTAGCCCATTTAGAAGGATCTCATCGCATAATTATATGTGACTGTTTATGTCTCAAATATGATCATTTGATAAAATGTGCAGGAATGTGGAGGAAAGTGGTCAATATTACTGTAAAAATTCATCTTTGATTAATAGGTACTGTAATTGGTATTCTTGTGATCGATTTAATAAGTATTTTCTATTTTGATTTATATTTTGGACTGGGTTCATTTATGTAGTAATCGGGTAATTAAGTTATAGACATGAAAGTCTAAGAACTCAATGAGATTTTCTTCTTTCTTTGTATGATTCAAGGGGAAAAGCTCCGTTGCGTTCTTAATAATAATTAGAATATATTTTTGTATAAATGACAAAATTAATTTTTTTTAAAAAAGTTATAAAAAACTCTATTTTTTTAATGATATTTTTCAAAAATGAATTTTTTTAATTGATTCAGAACACCCGTCTCTTGATAGTATCTATCAATACTTTCAAAGTTAGAAGAAATAAGAAATCACTCAATTTTCTAGATAAAATAATCTATGCTTTTGTAGAATCAACATCACACAAATTTTTTTTTTTATAGTAATGTAACTTTGCTCTATTTAGTATGTCATTAAATTTGAATTTCTTTTATAACTTCGTTGAAGAAGTTTTATTTACTCAAAAAATTTTCTTTTCCTTTTTTGTTTGTCCACTACTTTTATATTATATTTTATACGTGATAAAGTGAAAACTAATCATAGAAATATTTGACAACCGGATCAAGAATCATTATTATTTCAACACAAGAAAAGAATGTGAAAATTCATTTTCTTGTTTGGAAGACTAGGAAGACGAATAATCTCTCCCAAAATTATTTGTTTTTCATATTTATCCTTTTTTTTTCTGCAAGGCCTCCAAAAAGATTATGACATATAAAACTATTTTATTTAAAAAACATAAAATGACTAAAAGTTAATAAACAAAAAAGCAAAAAGTTAAAATTAAGAAATGAAACTTAAATGATTTTTTGCTTTAAGAAAAAAGGTAAAAAATATCAGCTTAAAAAGCCTACCTAGGCCCAATAATCTCTTTCATGTTTCTTTTGACAGATTAAGAAAATTAGACTTTGACTAAAAAATGTGTTGCACTAACTTTTCTAAAATTTGTCTATCGAGATTTTTAATTTTATGTTTTCTTTACTTAATTAGACTATTAATCTCTTACATAAAAAACTAATAATTTTTACTTAATTAGACTATTAATCTCTTACATAAAAAACTAATAATTCAATATGCATGAAACTATTTATCCCACCTTATTTTTGGACAGAGTTTGCCTTAAAAATAAGCAAGGGAGGCCACAGCCTAGGACCCTTCAATATTTTTCAAAATTTATGGCCCCCATTTAGAATTAAATTTAGTATAAATATATTTAAATTTATTTTTTTGTTATGACCTTAGATAGATCACAAGTGGTAGATATTATTAATTATATTTATTTGTTCTTAAATTAAAAACCTTTCACTTGCTTTTAATTAGTTTACGTTTTTTTAAAATTGCAACATTTTCAGTGTATTCTAAGCCATTTAGAAATTTATGTAATTTTAAATTTTAAATAAAATGAATAGAATATATCAAAAAAGGTTATAATTATAATATCATTACGTTATAACATTTTAACCCCAAAATATTGATTTTATTTTTCTCAATTTCAGTCAAACACAAAATATTAAATAAAAAAATGTTTTATTGTTAAAAATCTTATGGTACATAAGTTAAAGGCTTGATTTAGTATTATGTTGTATTCAATTTTTTTTTGTAAATCTAACTTTATTCAAAACATGATTACAAATATATTTTGTCAACTTAATTTTTATAATTAATTTTAAAAATTTGTCTTGAAATTTATTATGAACCCATATTACAAATTCGTTTTAGGCATAGAAGTTCTCAAGGCCAAATTTGCTCCTCGAATTATTTGTCACCCTTTTTGAATTATCTATTTTCTTAACTAATGGTAAAAATATTTTTGATACAAAAAAATACTATAATATATATATATATATATATATATATATATATAAAATTTATTTATCACTCAGCTCTCTTATCCCATCTAATTCTATTAAGAGATAGTTTAGGCCAAGTTTGGATAATTCAAATCTTTAGGAAAAATGAGAATGTGATTCTTGATCTTTATAATTTTTCTATTCAGAATGAGAAAAAAAAAAAAAAAATAGTCCTGAATACCTAGTCAATGAGGAATCGTATTTTCAAGCTAAGTGGAAATTTGATTCCCGCTCTTTTTCATAATAATTTTATATTTCAAGGTCAATCAATAAGGAAATAAAACATTTAACTCTAATAAACTCCGAAATAAGGTTTTCTATATAAAATTCTTGAATTAATCCAAATATTTGAATATAATTTTGAAGTATTTATTAGGTTATTAAGTATTTAGTTCCTCATAATCGCATTTTTTTCCTAATAGTTCCCACGCTCTAAACATGGTCTTATGTGTTGGGAGACAAACCAACGCCAAAATAAAATATATACATGCTCAGTGATCTAGAAAATACATCTTTATTAACTTTCAACAATCACAATAATATGAAATTACAAGAAAATGAAATAACAGAAATAACAGGAATAGAATTTGCAAACCGAGTCTTGCAAACGCAGTTTTCTTAAGAATGATTCACC
>JAOTRH010106197.1:0-15604 GCA_034768845.1 Heliamphora exappendiculata | reverse complement strand
GGGTGTATGTAGTAGAGAAAGTTACTTAGAGAGCAAGAGAGAGAGAGAGAGAGAGAGAGAGAGAGAAAACTTTCTTGTGTTGTCCCATTCACTAACAATGGAAGGGATGGGGGCTGGTATGGGACTGACCCCAAAGGGATTTGCTGACATGGGGGGATTTACTCCCCCACAATAGCCCCCAACTTTTACATTCATCTTTTCAAGAGGATGTGGAAGCTGCAAGTGCCAAATGTTTTATCGTGAAGATCAGTCCATGGTGTCGCTTTGAATGCCTGCTGAACCAGGGCTTAGTGCTAAAAATTGAGAGCTGAGATCGGCACTTAGGCTAGGCTAGGGCTTTTGCTGAGAACCGAGAGCTGGGCTCGGCACCTAGGCTAGGCTAGAATTTTTTTGCTAATGGGCTATTCTAACCCTGGGATCTCTTCTAGTCCCTAAGATTATTCTAATCTCCTCCCTAGGCAAGAAAGCTAGGGCTTTTACTGATGACTGAGAACTGGGCTCGGCACCTAGGTCGACTAGTGTTTTCGCTGAGAATCGAGTGCTCGGCTTGGCACCTTGGTTAGGCTAGGATTTTTTGCTGATGGGCTATTCTAACCTTGTGAGCTCTTCTAGTCCCTGACATTATTCTAATCTCCTGCCTAGGCAAGAAAGCTAGGGCTTTTACTGATGACCGAGAACTGGGCTCGGCACCTAGGTAGATTAGGGTTTCCACTAAGAACCGAGAGCTGGGCTCGGTACCTAGGCTAGGGTAGGTTTTTTTGCTGATGGGATATTCTAACCCTGGGAGCTCTTTTAGTCCATGAGATTATTCTAATCTCTTGCCTAGGGACGAAAGTTAGGAATTTTACTAATGACCGAGAACTGGGCTCAACACCTAGGTAGACTAGGGTTTCCGCTTAGAACCGAGAGCTGGGCTCGGTACCTAGGCTAGGCTAAGATTTTTTGCTGATGGACTATTCTAACCCTAGGAGCTCTTCTAGTCCATGAGATTGTTCTAATCTCTTGCCCAAGCAAGAAAGCTAGGGCTTTTACTGATGATTGAGAATTGGGCTCGGCACCTAAGTAGACTAGGGTTTTCGCTGAGAACCGAGAGCTAGGCTTGGTACCTAGGCTAGGCTAGGATTTTTTGCTGATGGGCTATTCTAACCCTGGGAGCTCTTCTAGTCCCTGAGATTTTTCTAATCTCCTGCCTAAGCAAGAAAGCTAGGGCTTTTATTGATGACCGAGAACTGGGCTCGGCACCTAGGTAGACTAGGATTTTCGCTGAGAACCGAGAGCTGGGCTCGGCACCTAGGCTAGGCTAGAATTTTTTGCTGATGGGCTATTCTAACCCTGGGGGCTCTTCTAGTCCCTGAGATTATTCTAATCTCCTGCCTAGGCAAGAAAGCTAGGGTTTTTGGTAACGGCCCAATACGTGTTTATTTTTGTGATTTTATGTTTTCGACTAAGTGAGGAGACGAAATTAAATTTGGGCGTGGGTGCTATAAAAGTTTACTCGTTAGCGGTAAAATAAATGGTAAGTGAAAGTGAAATTGAGTTGCAAGGTGATGAATGAGATTGATATGGCTACATTTATAGAAAATTTGAAATAATACAAAGTGAGCAAAGTTGGAAGTTCAGGTTGAATTTAAAGAAATTCGTGGAATTCAAGTTCAGGGATCACCGCTCGAGCGGTGGGGGTCCGCTCGAGCGGGCTACCGAGATACGTTTAGAAGGTTCTCGAGCTTTGGACAAGAGTTGAGGGTTCTATATTAAACCCAGCCCCATGAGACTCATCCTTATGTCTCTCTCTCATCTCCTCTCTCTTCTCTTCCTCTCCACATGTGAAAACCACCACCACCACATGAAACCCTAATTTTCCACCATGGAAAATGAAAGATTGGAGCTAGATTTGGAGCAAGCAAGGATGAAAATCAAGCTTTGGAGTAAGGAGGTGGAAGATGGAGCATCAAGGAGGCAAGAACACCCATGATCCAAACCCTATGAGAGAGAATTTGAAGAGATTTCAAGCTTTTGAGCAAATCCGAGGTAGGATCTAGATTCTCTCGTATGTTTGTGATGATTTGAGTTGATAATTTCTTATATGAGTAAAATTTAATAGAATTTATGCATGATTAGAAGGGATGATAGAGTAATGTGTGGATTGAGTTGGGTTCTCACAAAAATTTGAGTTTTGAGAAATGATAAATCGTGATTTTGTGAAATCATTGCATAAAAAGGGATTATGAAGTTTGAATCTAATGTTTTTATGGTGGAAATTGAGATTTAAGACATATTAGATGAAGGATTAAGGGTTTTGAAGTTAAAGACTCAAAATAGGAGAAAATCAAGGGTTTTCTCGGCCGACAGCGCGCTCGAGCGGAGCCCTGTCTGCTCGAGCGCTCAACTGGCAAAGAGTTGGGCGCTCGAGCGCCCGACGTCCACTCGAGCGGACTGACTACGCAGGACCAACTTCTTTTGATCACATCTGCTTCATCCGGACTCCGAATTGGGTCGTTCTTGTACTCAAATCGAAGCCCCAGAAATCTTCTTTCCAACAAGACTATTCCCACAAAAAAATTCATTTTGTAGAAAAGTTATGATCAAAATAGAGAGGGTATGTCAAAATTGTAAAACTATTTTCACCCATTTTTAGCCGACTATTGTGGGAAAATGTATTTTCATACATATTGGCCATTTTTATTTAATTCCTAGTCCCTTGAGCTTGTGGCACATCTAATGATATATATTGATTGAGTCTTCTTTACAATGAAGGTGAGTTTCAAATAGATATATGTCTATATGTATGATGGGTGTATACTTTGTAAATAATGTGATCTTTCTTGCTATCATCATTGTGTTATTGGTACTTGGTGATATTGAAGTAATGATGTGAACCATGGGAGATTATACAATGAAATTATTAACTTGAATTTAAAACCTATGGTTGAATGTGGGATATGCATAATGAGGGGCTGCGGGCCTGTAGTGAAAGCCTGTGAAGGTTCATGAATTAAGTTGGGCTGGTGTCTCCACGGTGAAAAATTAAAAACTTGCGCAAGATGGGGACCACGTGCCCACGGGTTAGCCCCCAAAATGTGATGTTGTATCGTGGTGAGTTATAGAGATATCTATTAACCAATGGCTTCGCGTAGCCTATTGGGATAATAGGGAGGGGTTTCTATATGCTACATCCGATATCGGTTCATTAATTGTGACAAATTAATTGTAATACAATTTTTGTGATAAATAGGATAATGAAATGTGATTTGGTTTTTGTGAAAAATCGAGAAATGAGAATAAATGTGAAAGAAAGGCATATGTTGAAAAGGGGTTAATGAATGAATAAATTGGTATGCGTGGGTGTGTGTGTGGGAATAAATAATAAATTTATGGAACTTGTTTTTTATTCCGGTTGCACCCATCACACCTCAAAAATCATGAATTACATCTGAGTTAATCTATATCCTACGAGCTTCAGCTCACGTGCGACTGCTAAACTATTTTTCAAGTTTCGAGGAGAACAGATGATACCGAGATGATTGAGGCATTTTGGGAATGGGCTAGAAGATGGGTCTAGCATTTCTTTTCTTTATGCCCTATGTAAACATAAAGTTAAAGGATTTGATGTATCTGATCTCATTATTGTATTTTAGATAAAGTTGGATAAGTGAAATAACATTTTATTTTGTAAATGATCTTGTGGGATTTAAAGCACTATTTAGAATTTGTTATGCGTCGGTGAAATAAAAATATAGTTGATCAAGAAAACATTTTTTTGAAGTTTTGAATTCAAAGCTAAAGTAATATGAAAGTGTTAATGGATGACTTTTAGACGGGTCCCCAGGGTTCGGGGCGTGACATTTTTACTGATAACCGAGAACTGGGCTCGGCACCTAGGTAGACTAGGGTTTTCGCTGAGAACTGAGAGCACCTAGGCTAGGCTAGGATTTTTTGTTGAAAAATATATAATGTTTGCGAAGGAGCTTGTTGGTAGAAGATCCAGCTGAACAACCGAACTTGCCATGCACAACCAGAGGTGCAAATCAAACCGCGAACTAAGATGCTGAACCATGTCGAGCTAGGCTGAGATATCAAATTAAACCTTTGAGAGCCCCGGAGCAGCAATGACCTTGCCACTAAACCATATCAATCCCGAGTAATCAATAAAAATGCCAAGGTTTGGACTACTGAGATATTAAAAAAAGGCACTGAAGAGGTGCCGGTGTAGATAATTAGAATATTGCTGGTCGAGATAGTAAATGAAATGCCGAGATGCAAGAGAGCTGGAATGCCGAGCTCTAAGAATTGAGCCCCAAATACCGAGCCGAGCTGATCGCAAGGTGCAGAAGAATGATCTGTCGCGCGGAGGTTTTGTCCACTAGGCTCAACCTAGCTGGGAGAATGACCAGATCTACAAATATCAGATCTGGGAGTGATCCATGTGTGCCGAGATGGAATAAAAGATGCTGATATGGCAGTAAACACAAACAGTCGCAGAGGTGCCACTGAGCATGAGTCGCCGCAGGAGAGAAGATAAAAATGCTGAGCTGCCGAGTAGATGGACCTTTCTGAGAAACCAAAATGGATCGTTGAGTTACCGAGCCAATATCGAACAAAATACTGACGAACTGCAACATACCGCCGTACTGAACTGCTAAGGAAAGACCGAGCAAAAGTCGAACAAAAATATTGTCGAAGGGCTCTTTTGGACAATTCTGAAGTCAAACCTGGGGTGGGAGTACACGTGCCGAGCTGCTATGGATGCCAAGATAAATCGCCTTGAACCAAGTTGTGATGACGGGCCGGACATCAGTCTTGCTTATGTAGTTCCTCCGCTTAATTTAACACTGCAGTTAGTTCATCTTGTGGAGTCCTAGTATTAATAGCATTCCACATGGCTTGGTAGAGCACGTGGCTTGATCTTACCATATGTGCAGCACTTTCCAATCAGTCAGCAGAGTCTAACCGCTGTGGCTGTGAAGCTGCAGCTAAAGCTAAGAGAAAAGTTACCTCCTTGAGAATGGCATGTGCTGACCCCATAGCTTTGAGAAAAAGATGTAGTGCTTCAGTTGGGCAATTGTTCAATGGTTTGCTAACCTCACTTGCTGATGCCGAGGAATAATTCGTTGAGCCGAACCGCCGAGCTAACTTACAAGGTGCTGACCTTGTCTGCCGTACGAGCATGGGAGCGCCTAAATATTGCCGCACTGAGCAAAGCCAAACAAAATGCTGCCGAACTGAACTGCTGAGCAAAGACCGAACTGAGAAAAATGCCGAGATGTAAACCAAGAATCGAGATGCCGCCCCATGAACGGCTAGTCCGCCAGAGCTATAACCATCGAACTAACCTGAGAGACCTGATCTGGGAGAGACCCACCTGTTACTGAGGAGGCGAATTGGTGCAGCTGGTTTGGGAAGCTTACATCAAGTTTCAGCTGTGCCACTCGACGCCATGTCTGTCGTGGCCGAACGGCACAGGTTCGCTGCGGAACCTTATCGTACCAGGTACTTCTATTCGTTGAGAAGGACCGAATATGGACTGTGTACTCATGGCCGCACGGCACAGCCGATCTATGGAGCGAACCCATGTCCGAGCACCGAATATGAACTGTGTGCCGAGCCTTTTTTTTCTTTACTCGAAAACCAGTGGTTTTGAGTTGAAAACTGTGGGCTTGCTTTTTGTGAGAAAAGGGGACTTGTCAGTGGCAAAGCAGCTTGGTCAATGGCAAGGAAGCTTTTTAGGTGTTTCTCAGTGGGTTGAGTTTCTGATTTGTAGTGAGAGAGTGTGAGTTTGTTATCTCATGTTTGCCGAACATGGGTGCCGAACTCGGGATCACCGAGAACAGTCGAGCTATGCATTCCCTTTGAAAATAAACCGATGGAGCTGGGGACCCGAGTTGAGTTTGCGCCGAGACAAAAATAAGGCCGAGTTGTCACACGTGGTGCCTGGCAGTAAGGGCGGAACAGTCGAGTTAACGCTCAACTATGGCAGCTTGGAATCGTGACATTGAGCTGTGATGCATGGCCAAACTACCGTTGTACGTCGAGCAATAAAACATGCGACAAAGAGAGATAGCCCCACTCTCACCTGTCCCTCCTGGGAGAGGTAAGGAAAGGCAACTCGTTGGTCTTCGTAGTAGGAACTGATGCATCTTTTCAAAAGGGAGAAAAGGTTTTGCTTTGCCCCTTTGTTTTGTTGTTCTGTTTGGTTTTTCAGTTTTTGCCTCCAACGTCAACAAAGCAGACCCACGCCTTTTTACAGAGAGTTGTCCAAGACGCTCCACTTTTGGAATTCAAATTTTAGAGAGAGAAAATAAAGCCCCAAAAGAAAATAAATCGATCTTGTTTTGTTTGTGTGGAGATAAAAAGCCATATAACGAAGAGGTATAACAAAGAGGGAGGAATCACTTTCTTGAAGCATCTTGAGAGGTCTTCGGTTGAAACTGAGCACTGCCCCATAAGAGATTGCTTTAACCTCAGGGCATAGAACTTACTTTCTCGTTGAACTCTGTCGTTCCCACAGACGGCGCCAAATGTACGGGGACGTCCAGTAAATTGAATTTATTTGGTGGGTTGAAACGGCGAGGTCCAACGAGGAGGTGACTGCCGGCCTTCAAGTGTTCCAATCGCCGAGATCCTACAAAACAAACCTCCGATCGGCGGCCGAAGGGAGGGGCTCCGACGCCCAAGTCAGCTTCACCGATGAAAAGAGAAAATTGATGGATGCCAAAATGTGCAGGTCCCCCCCCCCCCCCCCCCCCCCCTCTATTGAGAGGGGGGGCATATGTAGTAGAGAAAGTTACTTAGAGAGTAAGTAAGAGAGAGAGAAAGAGAAAACTTCCTTGTGTTGTCCCATCCACTAACAGTAGATGGGATGGGGGCTGGTATGGGACTGACCCCAAAGGGATTTGCTGACATGGGGGGATTTACTCCCCCACATAATTAAATTCCTTAAGTGGCAAATTTGACTCCACTGAACAAAATTCATGTAGCTTACTCGGCAATCCATATTGCACGTGTTAACACAGTGTCAAAAATTTAGGATAACTTGTACGAGACGCCGAGCAATTCTGGTACATTTTAAAAGACAAAATTTGAGTGGGAGGTTTCGAGAGAGAAGCTCTATCGAGACGCCGAGCAATTCCGAGCCCCGATGTTGAAGTCCTACCGAAATGCTGAGATCCTAATCTACCAGCACCTACATTGAAGCCTTATTTGGATTACCGCCCAAGGGTTAGACCACCAAGGCACATTCCCCAACTTGAGGATTCTGTGGCATTCTAGGTACCTCGTTTGGATCCTCGATCCTTCTAACTCCATCTTCTCTCTTTTGGAGTGATCGGGTTAACTTTCAATTTCAATTTGCATGTCTATTTGTTTATATAATTTACTTCGTTTATTATTTAAATTGCCTTATGTAATCTTCTTACGTAATTTGTTCATTATTTAGTTATTAACTTCTTTACATTCACACTTAACACATTTATTATTTTCTCTCTTTCATTAAATTATTAATTAGTGCTAACATATTTTGGCAATTACAACTTAATAATGTTGTTAATTATTATAATAATGCACTTACATTCACGTGAATGTAGTAATTATTACTACATTTTATATTTAAGTTAAATAATTATTTTTAATTTCTTTGATCTTTCTAGCATTTATTTTAATTTCATTTTCTTTTTTATATTAATTTGAGGTCCTTTTCTTTTAAGCATTAGCTTAATGTTCTTTTTTTAGCATTTAAAGTACCTTTTCTTTTCTTGCAATATTAGCTTTAATTTCTTTTCAATGCACCATTTTCATTTTCTTTTCTCTTTTTCTTCTTTCCTTTTAATAGTAGTGCGATTTTCTTTTCTAGCATTTCATTTTCTTTCCTTTTATTAGCTCTAATTTTATTATTATGATTCATTTAGTACTCCTTTAATATTAGTAATTGTTTTTCTTTTTAAGCTCCATTTTCTTTTTTTTATATAGCTTTATTTTTTTTTTCATAGCACTTACTTTTCTTCATTAAATCTAAAAATCATAAAAAGGTCTTTAGTCTAATTTTCATTCTTTAAATGTAATTTTCTTCCCTTTTGTTTTCTTTTTTCTTTATTTTCTTTTACCTCTTTTAAAGCGCAAATAGTTAGATTTCCTTTTTCATTCGTTTAATAACATTTTCCTAACTTTTCATTTTAGAATGATTTTCTTTATAAACATTTTCTTATTTTTCTCTTTCTTCAAATCCCTAAGTCCTCTTTGTTATGAAATTATTATTTTTCTTAGTAAGTTTTCTTTACGTTTAGTGCTAAATACCCATCATGTTAATGTTTCTTTAAATATATGATTATGTATGTTTTGATTATTTTCTTTAAATGCATGTTTAGAGTAGCTTAGCTCATTTTGCAACAATCCATGTTTAGAAAATTTTATTATGTTTGTTTTGGCTCTTTATTTGAATCATGATAGTTAGTTTATTTTCGTGAATATTGCATGCGGATGTGTTCCACGTATCTTTTAGTTAGAAATTGTATTCTATAGGACTTAGGATTTTATCCCTTTATTTTCTTTGATTTGGAGTGCTATGTACATATGTTATGTATTTTTCATATTTGATTTTGGATGTTCTCTCTTTGCCTCTATTTTCTTTATTTGCATGCATTTGAGAAATTCTATTAAAAAACTAATGATGATTAGTAGAGGCCAACCTTATGGTTGGGCGAACGGGGTGCCTAACACCTTTTTCGATTCATACCTTAACCCGCAAACCCTCTTTCTCTAGTTAACGTTTTCAAGATCAGTAGTCATTTTTGTTTTTCTTAGTTTTTTTTAAAAACTAAGTGGCGACTCTATTTTCAATAAAAAGGGGTTTTCAAAGATTGGTTTTCAAGGTGTTAAAGACATTTTTCAAACATATTTGAATTTCTATATTTTGACCATTTCTAAAACCCCTAAATCCCAACGCCACAACGTGACATGGTCTATATGCCCGTTCGGTATTGGTGCAAATGTTTTAAAACCACGAGTTGGTAGAATCACATGAATGCGACGGTAATATGTGTGTATGCGTGCGTGTATACGCGCGTTGGTAAACTTGGGGTTTTCTGAAGTAAAACTATTTTGAGTTAACTTCATGCTATGTGATTGCATATCATATTTTACTGCATTATAGTTTGTTTCTATTGGACTTCGGCTCACATTGTGAGATTTGTTAAAACCTTTTTTAGGTGTTGATGATCACGTGGAGTTGATCTAGACGTGCTCATGGTGGAAGACTGTTGTATAGTTTTCTCTTTTTTTTATAGAAACATATATTCATATAGGTGTTTTCTGTTTCTCAAGGCGTGTTTTGTAAGCCTTGAAGCTGTATATTATACATGTATGGATAGGTATGCATGTTGCACTAAGAGTAAACCTTAGGTATCCTTTTAAATTCCAAAAGCTGTATTATTTTTGGATGATTATTTTATCAGTAAAATCCTATCTTTTTTATAAACTGGTAGCTTGGTGGGTTTTTCACGTGATCCTGGATTTTGAGGAGTGACAACTTGTTATCAGAGCTCTGGGTTCGAATACTTAAATGCCATGGGACGAGGGTGCATCACCTGGTGAGGATGATTGCGTATTGCTTGCACGTGTTTAAGCGTTTTTATGACATGCTGATAGCTGATAGCTTGTTAAGCATGATAGTTGTGTTTACGTGGGTATGGAGGTGAGACCTCAAGATTGATTAGTCTTGCCTTAGGGGGTTTAGATTAACAAATTTAGAAGTCAAGTTAGAAACTCGTTTGGCCGACGTGTTTTATAGCAAGGAATCTGAATAGGTTATCCAAATTGATGCGTCTATCTTGTTGGTTCTCCTCGGTATGTGAGGCATGTTTGCAGAATCTTAAGTGGCTGTGTTTGCATGTTTATGTGTGTTATGTTTTTATATTTGTAACAACATGTTATAGGAAAGCTTATCTTGTTATATTGCCTTTGTATAAAATTATGTCTACACGGGGAAGACTGTGACGGGGTTGTGGCCGAGGCCGTGCCGAGGTCATGTGTATGTCTAGGTTTCAGAAGAAAAGGACGTTCATGCCCTGTAGGAACAGGTGGGCGATGTTGTCATTGTATAGGAGATGCTTGCTACTATGAGAGCGATGGCTGAGGTGACTAGGGCTAGAGTGAGGGCTCCTAAGCTAAAGGCCTCTGTGGCAATGAGGGACTTCCGGCGGTTGGATCCTCTAACCTTTTCTGGGGAGCCGGACCCCAAAGTTGCTACAGAGTGGTTGAAAGTAACCACGATGATCTTGAATACTTTGGAGATCGAGGAGGATGTTATGCGTGTTAAGTTGGCAACGTTCCAACTTTATGAGGAAGCGAGGGAGTGGTGAAAGTTTGTCAAAACCACGGTGGATGACATGTGGGCTGCTTTCACGAGGGTCTTTTTGGAGAAATACTTTTTGAGTTCTTCAAGAGATACATACCGAGAGGAGTTCCTCTCCTTTGTTCAGGGAAACCTTACCATGGTCCAGTATGAGGCCAAATTCGCGAATCTGTCGCGGTTTGTCTCTGAGATGGTGTCAGCAGAGGAGTTGCGCACCAAAAGGTTTGAAAGGGGTCTTTAACCTGCTATAAAGGATAGAATTGCAGCATTGGGTTTGCGTGTTTACATTGAGATGGTGAAAATTGCTATCCGAGTAGAGAACTCGATGGTAGAGAGCCGTAGAGGTAGGGAGAGTATGGGCCAGTAGAGTGATAGAGGTACACAGTTCCAGGGGCACGGGAAAAAGTGCCAGTGGCCGTCTGGACTGAGTTCCCATTCTGTGGGATTGAATCAGCTGTAGTTTTCTATTCCTGCACCTTCAGTAGCCTCTACAGGAAAGCTGGCATAGAGAGAGGTCACTTGTTATTGATGCAGACAATTAGGGCATCGTTAAAAGGAGTGCCTGTTGAGGGGACAGGTTCAGAGTTCAGCGCCTGTCCAGCCATAGTCACAGTTGTAGTCGCCGTCGCAGGGGAGAGAGCCACCCATGTGTCATGGGTGTGGTCAGCCTGAGAACATTCGTAGATACTGTTCCTGAGGAGGGAGTGATCAGAGTGCGACGAGAGCGTCAGTTATCCCATCAGCACAGAGACAATAGACTTCGCAGCAACCTAGGGCTTAGACGTCTAGGTTTGCAGAAGGAGGTGCCTCAGCACAGTCTATGAGGCAGTCGATGGCTCAGGGTTATAGCGGGTAGGCAAGGTCACCATAGTATATAGCTCATCGGCCAGTGTTCTTATCGACACAGGAGCATCATATTTATTTATTTCCTCTATTTTTGCACCTGCATTGGGGTTGGAGATAGACTCGTTGGGTAGTACTTTGAGCATAGAGACCCTAGTCAGTGAAAATATGGTGTTGAGTTGAGTTTGTAGATCCTGCGAGTTGGGGGTCATCGGTTGTTGTTTAGAGTTTTACTTTGTCATTCTACACATGACCACGTTTAACGTCATCCTAGGGATGGACTGGCTGACTACCTACCGTGGCTTTATTGATTGCGATCGATGGAGGGTATCGATCTGTATGCTTGAGGGTGACTATTTTTGTTTTGTGGGTGATCGGGATGAGGGCTTGGTGTTCATGCTCGGTGTTGCTAGGAAGCGAAGGAATTTAGGGTTTCTCTTTTCAACTCTCATGTTGGATGAGATAGTTGTGGTTCGAGGATAATTACCCCATGTGGTTTGTGACTATCCAGATGTCTTTCTTGATGATCTGTTCGAGTTGCCACTGAGCCGTGATGTGTAGTTCCCAATAGATCTGGTTCTTGGAGCTGCTCCCATTTTTATGCCATCTTATTGCTTTGCACCAGCTGAGTTGCGAGAACTCAAGGTACAACTTCAAGAGTTAGTTGACAAAGGGTTTGTACGCCCAAGTACGTCGTCGTGGGGAGCTCCAGCTCTTTTTGCTAAGAAGAAGGACGGGTCCTTACTCTTATGTATTGATTGTCGAAAGCTGAATCAGGTAACAGTGAAGAACAAGTATCCGATGCCGAGGATTGACGATTTATTTGATCAGCTGAAGGGGTCAAGTTTCTTTTCGAAGATTAATTTGAGGTCGGGGTACCATCAACTAATAATTAGGGACGAGAAAATAGCGAAGACCGCCTTTCGGACTCGTTATGGTTACTATGAGTTTTTGGTTATGCTGTTCGGTTTAACGAATGCTCCTGCGATGTTTATGAGTTTGATGAACCGCATCTTCTACCCGTATCTAGACAGCTTTGTGGTTGTGTTCGTGGAAGATATCCTTATCTATTCACCCACGAGGGAGATGCACAAGGAGCATCTGCGCATTATCTTATAGCTTTTGAGAGAGCATCGCTTGTATGCGAAGTTTGACAAGTGTGAGTTTTGGATGTCCGAGGTGAGATTTCTTGGGTATGTAGTGTTGATCGATGGAGTGGCAGTTGCTTCTTTGAAGACTGATGCAATGATGGGCTGGGAATGACCGAGGAATGTCTTCGAGATCTGTAGTTTTTTGGGTTTGGCAGGTTACTATCGGCGATTCATGAAGGATTTTTCTAGACTTGCAGCGCCGATGACGCATCTTACGCGGAAGGGAGTCATGTTCGTGTGGAGTAAGTCCTGTGAGTCGGCATTCCAGTAGTTGAAGATGAGATTGACCAGTACACTAGTGTTGATTATTCCTGAGAGAGGTTTAGGGTATACAGTGTATTGTGACGCATCACATGATGGTTTAGGTTGTGTTATGATGCAGGAAGGTAAGGTTGTGGCCTATAGATCTCGACAGTTGAAGAAACATGAGAAGAACTATCCGACGCATGATCTGGAGTTGGCAACCGTGGTCTTTGCCTTGAAAACATGGTGACACTATCTTTATGGTGAGCACTTTGAGGTCTTTTTTTATCACAAGAGTTTGAAATACTTATTTTCGCAGAAAGACCTGAACTTGCGCCAACACCGATGGATGGAGTTGTTGGAAGACTATTGCTTTGACTTACAGTACCACCTGGGGAAGGCCAATGTGGTGGCCAATGCTCTTAGTAGGAGATCTCTTGGTACAATAGCTTCCATGGTTATGCGAGAGTGGGGTATGCTTAGAGACGTTAGTGAGTTTGATCTGTCTTAGGGAGACAAGGAGAGGTGCGACTTTATTTTTAGTAGCTTCCCAACCTGCCTTAGTTTCACGTGTGTTAGAGGTACAGCAGACGGATCAGGAGGCTCAGATGATACGGAATTGTACTGCTAGTGGAAGGGACCTTGCTGGATAGGTTGTGAGTTCAGATCAGAGTTTGAGATTTGTAGGGAGATTGTTTGTACCAGAGGCGTGCCGTGCTGAGGTATTATATGATCTTCATCGTTCACTTCTTATAGTGCATCTAGGAGGCACGAAGATGTATCATGATCTGCGCCGTCAGTTCTGGTGGACAGGGATGAAGAGGGATGTACTTCAGTTTGTCTCACAGTGCCTTACATGTCAGTAGATAAAGGCGGACCATCAGAGGCCAGCATGACTGTTACATCCATTGCCGATATCATAGTGGAAGTGGGAGAACGTCACGATAGATTTTATATTAGGACCTCCTCGATCGCCAAAGGAACACGATGCTATTTGGGTTGTGGTTGATAGATTGACGAAGTCTGCACATTTTCTTCCCATTCGTGTGAAGGATTCGATGGATAGACTGGGTAGGTTGTATGTTTGTGAGATTGTCCGGCTACACGAAGTACCTGTGACTATTATTTTTGATCGAGACCCACGCTTTACATCGCGCTTTTGGTAGAGTCTTCAGGTGGCTTTGGGGACGAGCTTGACTTTCAGTACAACTTTTCACCCACAAATAGACGATCAGTCTAAGAGGACCATACAGATTTTGGAGAACATGTTGAGGGCTTGTGTGCTGGATTTTTGGGGTTCTTGGGTGGATCATCTATTGTTAGCAGAATTTGTATACAACAACAGTTATCAATCCAGTATTGGGATGGCTCCGTATGAGATTTTGTATCGTAGGCTGTGTAAGTCACACATGTGTTGGACAGATGTGGGGAAGACCACAGTTTTGGGACCAGACTTGGTGCGGGAGACGACAGCAAAGATCGCCATAATTCATTAATGTTTGGTGACAGCTCATAGTCGCCTGAAGAGCTGTGCCGATCAGAGGAGGAATCGTTAGAGTTTGCAGTGGGGGACCATGTATTTTTGAAAGTCTTGCCACGCAGATGTTTGATGAGGTTTGGCCGTAGCGGGAAGCTATCACCACGTTTCATTGGACCATTAGAGTTCTTTGATAAGATTAGGGAGGTAGCATACCGTTTGGCTTTACCACCTTAGTTGGCGTCTGTGCACAACGTGTTTCACGTTTTCATGCTTTGAAAGTATGAACCTGACCCGTCACATGTTCTGGATTAGACTGAGTTGCAGGTAGATAAGGATGCTACATATGAGGAGTGGCTTGTGAAGATTCTGGACTCGAAGGAGCAAGTGTTGAGGGGCAAGACAATTGCTTATGTCAAGGTTCTTTGGCTTCATCACGGGGTTGAGGAAGCGATTTGGGAGCTTGAGTCTGGAGCTCGTACTAGATACCCAGAGTTGTTTGCCTTGTAGCCTTGTAGTGAATTTCGGGGGCGAAATTCCTTAAGGAGGGGAGAGTTGTGAGACCCGAGTTCATTTGTTTTTGATAATATATATTTATATGATGTGTTCTTTTTCGCTACATGTATACCATCGATGTGTTTGTTTACGCTTATGTGTTATAGAACAGCATGTACATGTTGGCCTAGCTAGGTTTCAACCTATTTTGATGATAACAAACCAAAGTTTCTAATTGTGCAAATTGAGTGTGTTAACAGGAATTTAATGACACAAGCACAATTGAGAAATCAAAATGAATGCCATGAAGCATGAAGATCATATTCAAGCGGCTAAGATCCATGGAGCAAGAGAAAAACCAAGAAGACAAGAAAAGAACTTGAAAGACTTGAAGATTTTCTAAGTGTAAATGCACTAGGACCTATGTAAGTTCATATACCATTGGTTATATATGTGAAAGCTCATATGAGACCTTAGATGGACCATAGGTTGGTTAAGAATTTCATAACCAATCATTTTCAAAGTATAAAATATGTTTTAAAATGTTTCAAAAGAAGTTCAGCAAAAAATATACAAAATTTGTGAGAAGAAAATTGACATACCTTCGGTATTTTGGCCATAACGTTTTGTACAAAATGAATTTTGATATGAGGTTTGAACCATTGGAAAGTAGACTTCCAGGGATTCAATTTGAACATAAGAATGACCCTATTCAGAGTACGAATCAAGGAGTTATGGTCGTTTGAAGTCAAGAAAATTGAGCAGTCGCGGGTCAGTCGACCGAGGATCAGATCCAGTCGACTGAAGTCAAGTTCAGTCGACCGAACTAGCTTCTTCAGTCGACCGAACAAGATAATTTTTGAATTTTGAGCTTAACGGCTAGTTTGACATTTCCTTATTTGGCCCAATGGCTAGTACAAACTTTTGGCCTATAAATAGAGCCTTTGAACTCTGATTTCATATACTTCAAACCTTTAAATCAACTCTCTCATATATATCAATTTTGTTCTTCAAATTCTTCATTTTTATGAATCATTTTTTAGAGAAAACCTT
>JAOTRH010106196.1:0-47674 GCA_034768845.1 Heliamphora exappendiculata | reverse complement strand
CGGGACGTGAATTCTGTCAATAATTAATATTTGCCATATAAATAATACCGCTATCCAACTCACCGGGAATATAGACCCATAAAAGAACGCACCCTCTAATGAATCAAAATAATAAATATTAAATATATGCAAATCAATAATTATTTCGGGATTAAGATGATAAGCACTATTCATAATAATTTTGGAGTGTGAATTAATTTATATAGTCAGTAATCAGTACTAAATTAATTATCCCAAATATCCCGTTCAATACACACAAAGTGTACTGGCACAGAGAGTCAAAATAATAGACGACACTATTATCTATTTTCTGTAACCAAAACAGGCCTACTAAAACTCTGTGCCACAGTCGTACCGATGGCATGTCCATTTTCATCTAAACGTGAACATAAAACTTATATTATGCAAGAACCTAAAATCTGGTCTTCTATGTGTAAGTCGTACTCTACAAATCAAATTAAATGCTATACAGAATATCGGACATACATGTATAACAAAGAAATGATATACATACATTGCTCATAAAGATTCTAAGAAAATAAAAAACTAATTTTATTAAAATAAAATAAAATACTAAAAATATAATTTTCAGTATATCAACCGTAACAATAAGAACTTGAAACCAAAAAATAGTAATTTTTACATTGATCCTATGCCGCCGTTGAGTTCACAATCAATCTACCACGATCAACCCTCGTGGTTAAAAAAAAAATAATCGCCATGCACGCATTCAATCAAATATGAAAATAAATTATGATCATAAAATCAGGATTAGAATGCTTGCAAAACAAAGTTAGCAACAGTTCTAAATCTACCCAGTCCCGATAACTGTAAACAAAAAACAAAACGTGTCTGATACCAATTGTTGGAGGCAAAACTGCCAAGATTATTGCTTTTGTAAACGATTTTCAGTAACAATTAACTGGATGGGCAAACGCTGAAATGGATTCTAGATAAAACTTTTGTCGATCAATTCTTCAACTACGATTTGATTCTAAATTGAAACTCCTATCAGATCTTCTACCATATTCTCATATGCGATCCTCAAACGTAATGTGGGCTACGCACTATCGATAACTCATACTGGCAGAACCCAGATATATTTTAGTCTTGAAAGACAAAATATGATATATCAATGATATTTGAGATATCAAACTGGTTCAGCCTACTCGCATATATATAGTTACAGTAGAGACCTGGGGAGTAATTATGAGTAAGATTTTCAGTGGAACACAGACACCAACTAGCAGTTTCTGTAATTATGAAAATATGCAGCAGTTTATGTAATTTTTATAAAACACTAAATTACAGTTTACACCACTAAAGAACTATAATTGCACTATGACCCATAATCTAGAGACCTTATTGCATTGAGCTCCTGTTATTAAATGCTTACCATTTCTCCCCGCGTTAAGATTCCCGATACTCTCCAATTAAATTTAATTACTGAAAATTTAATTTAATCGGTATCTTGATATTCCTCAAACCATTCCGCTTAACTTATTTGACCGCTAAATAATTAAATCCACCTGCAGGGTTTGACCCGGTCAAAACTTATAAGTATTCTTCAGGGGGTATCGTCAATCCCGATCTTTCGGGATGTAGATCCCATCAATAATTAATATTTATCATATAAATAATACCACTATTCAACTCATCGGGAATATAGATCTATATAAGATCGCACACTCTAATGAATCAAAATAACAAATATTAAATACGCAAATCAATAATTATTTCAAGATTAAGAGGATAAGCACTATTCATAATAACCTTGGGGTAGAAATTAATTTATATAATCAATATAAAATTAATTACCCCAAATGTTCCGTTCAATACACACAAAGTGTACTAGCACAGAGAGTCAGAACAATAGACAACGCTATTATCTATTGCCCGTAACTAAGACAGGCTTACTAAAACTTTATGCTATAGTTGTACCGATGAACGTAAAACTTATATTCTGTAAGAACTTAAAATCTGATCTTCTGTGTGCAAGCCGTACTCTACACACCAGATTAAATACTATACAGAATATCGAACATTCATGCAAAATATTAAGAAATGATATACATACATTGCTCATAAATATTCTCATAAATTAAAAAATTAATTTTATTAAAAATAAAATTAAATACTAAAAATATGATTTTCAGTATACCAACCGTAACAGAGCTGATTGAGGTCAAGTAGAGGGTTTCTTCGTTAGAGGCCGAGGTTGTTGCTGTGAGGATGGGTGAGGAGGCTAGCAGAGCACGAGTGCTGGAACCGACTAAAGAGCTTAGCTCGGCTGGGGGGCTTCCATCGAAAAGTTTAAGGCGTTCGAGGAGTACAACGCCGACCTGATCGAGTACTATTTGAGCGGCTTTAACAGGATGAAGGTTCGAGCAGCTGCTGTCTTTCCAGATTTGGAATTTTCATCTTTCTTGCTTGAAGACGACGACGCAGCAAACCCCCCTCCTTGATTCTTCTTCTCTTATTTCTTTAAACATTTCTATCTTGGGCCATGTTTTGGCAAATGAACATACATTTATGTTTAATCTTTTGGTTAGCGGGGCCGTGTTTTGGCCGCATAAGAAACATTTACATTTAATCTTGTGGGTAGAGGGGCCGTATTTTGGCAGCATAGGAAACATGCTTGGATCTTGGGGCCGTGTTTAGGCCGTGTTTGACTTGATGTTGATTTTTTTGACTTGTTTCCAATGTCATTTCCTTTATTCTGCTTGCTCAGTTCATCCTTGACTTCTGCCTTGCTTTTGATCTGTTCTCATTCTGCTAAGCTTGTCTCCTCTAATTATTTTGGCTTCTAATTTCTACTTGGTTTATTCTTTGCTTGTCCCCCATATGGTAGACCGAATAATTGGGGAGTCAAGTTGAGATTTAGGTGTGGGTCGGGCTCTAGGCATCCTGGAATTTCTTGGGCCGGCAGACCTGTCCAGTAGTTAAGACATCTACTAAGGCCTTGGTCTTGTTCTAGGCGGCCAAGAATGTCTTTGGCCAATCGAGCCGTCCAGTAGCTTGAGAATCTGCTAAGGCCTTGGTTAGGCTCTAAGCAGCCTAGACCATCCTGGGCCAACCGAGCCATCCAGCAGCTCGAGAATCTGCTAAGGCCTTGGTCGGGCTCTAGGCAGTGTGGTCCATCTCGGGCCTACCGAGTCGTCTAGCAACTCGAGAATCTAATAAGGCCTTGGTCGGGCTCTAGGCAGCCTGGACCATCTTGGGCTAATCGAACCGTCAAGCAGCTCGAGAATCTGCTAAGGCCTTGATCGGGTTCTAAGCAGCCTAGACCATCTTGGGCTGATTGAGCCGTCTAGCAGCTTGAAAATGTGCTAAGGCTTTAGTCGGGCTCTAGGCAGCATGGACCATCTTAGGCCGACCAAGTCGTCTAGTAACTCAAAAATCTGATAGGGCCTTGGTCGGGCTCTAGGCACCTTAGACGATTTTGGGCCGATCGAGCCGTCAAGTAGCTCGAATCTCTACCAAGGACTCGGTTGGGCTTCTTGGTAGTTCAAACCATTTATATTGCTCGTGGTTTTTTGTGGACGAGTGTGTGACGTACTGCCAAAATTGAGTCTTTATTAATGATAGAAAATGTTTACATTATGGATAATACTTTCTTAAATGCTTGGCGTTCCACGGGTGTGGCAAGATTTTTCCTGCCAGGTCTTTGAGGCGATATACTCCTGCCCAAATGTGGCGCTCCACCTGATAAGGCCCTTCCCAGCTCAGGCCCAACTTTCTCTACTAGGGATCTTTAGTTGCTGAGGTCACCTTTCTCAAAACGAGATCTTTAGTGTTGAGCCCTCGCCCCTTAACTTTCTTATCATAGTGTCTCTTCATCCTTTGCTGGTTCGCGGCTACTCTAACGGCGGCTTGCTCACGTACTTCATCTACAATGTCTAGGCTAGCACGCAGACCTTCTTCGTTGTTCTTTTCTTGAAACTGAGTCACCCGTGCGCTGGGTAGGCCTATTTCGACTGGTATGACTGCCTCACTCCTGAAGGCCATCATGAATGGTGTTTTCCCTATGGCTAGCCTATAGGATACTTGGTAATTTGTTAGCCCGCAGGCCCTTTTCCTGCTCCTGTCTAGTTTTCATCATTTTTACGAGGGTCCGGTTGGTCACTTCTACCTGACTATTGGCTTAGGGATGAGCGGGTGTAGTATAGTGTACTCAGATGCTAGCTACTCACAAAACTTTCGGTATTTCTTGTTGTTGAACTGCCTTCCGTTGTCACTTATGATGACATTTGGAACCCCAAATCTGCATACAATAGACTTCTATGCAAAGTTTACCATGTTCGCTTTGGTTATCTTAGCCAGCGGTTTGGCCTCCGCCCGCTTGGTAAAATAATCAATAGCTACTATGGAGAACTTGGTTTGGCCTTTCCCGAGCGAGAATGGTCCAACAAGGTCTATCACCCATTGGGCGAATGGCCAAGGGGAGGTTATGACGGTCATTTCAGTAGGAGGCTACCTTGGCACATTTGAAAATTGTTGGCATTTGTCACATCTCTTCACCAGAGCTAAAGCATCCCATGCCATGGTTGGCAAATAGTATCCTACTCTTAGTGCTTTGTGCGCCAACGCTTGCCCCCCACTGTGATTTCCCCACACGCCTTCATGAATTTTTCTTAGGACATAGTCTCCCTCATCCTCTGTGAGGCATATGAGGTATAGGAGTGATATGCCTCTCTTGTAAAGCTGCCCTTCCAAAAGAGTGTACTGGCTGGCGGTAAGGCGCAATTTTCTTGCCTTTTCTCAGTCGGTAGGATAGACTCCGTCTCTAAGGCATGCAACAATAGGGTCCTTCTAGGATGTGGGTGCGCAGTCTTCTCTTACCTCCAGCAGCTCATACTTTACCCATCTCAGGCCTGACTTAGCGAGGTATTGCAAGGGGGGTCGTGGTCCAGTTCACTTTTTAGGGCTAAGGCAGCTTTGGCCCAGGTATCCACAAGGGGATTACTTTCCCTTGGCACATGCGTGATGGAGAAGTGCTCGAACCCCTTGCTAATCGTTTGGGTTGTCTTTTGGTAGGCGGTCATTTAATCTTCGTTGGCTTCAAACTCTCCTTGGACCTGTCCAACCACCAACTGGGAGTCGCTGTATACCTTTACTTGTACGGCCCCAACCGCTCGGGTTAGCCTCATTCCAGCAATGACCACTTCATATTCGGCCTCGTTGTTGGTAGTTTTAAAACAAAATCAGAGGGAGTATTCCATCGTGTCACCTTCGGGGGATATGAGTATGATTTCGGCTCCGCTGGCGTCTGTGTTAGCCAAGCCATCTACATATTAGTGCCAAACTTGTTCGGCGTTGAAACCCTCAATTTCCTCGCACTTGTCTGGCATCGGGAGACTTATGGCTCCCGAGCTCGATGGACCTGGCTCTACTATTAATTCGGCTACAAAGTCAACAAGGGATTGACCCTTCGTAGCAACTCGGGATCGGTACCTGATGTCGAATTCTCCCATTTTGAGGGACCACTTCACCAAACATCCAGAGAGGTCGGGCTTCTGCATAATCTATCGCAGGGGTTGATCAGTTAGCACGATCACAGTATGGGCTTGGAAATAGGGGCGCAATCTTCTTGCCGAAGTAACTAGCACGAAAGCTAGCTTTTCAAACTTAGGGTACCTTGCTTCAGCCCCTCGGTAGGCTCTGCTGACGTAGTAAACAGGTCTCTAGATGCCCTATTGATCCTCCTTAACCAAAGCAGTGCTCACCGCAGATGCGGACACAACAAGGTATAGGAATAATTCTTCACTTGGGTTGGCTCGGGACAATAAGGGGGGTGATGATAGGTGTCTTTTGAGGTCCTCGAATGTTTTCCCACACTCTTCTATCCACTCAAAGGTCTTTCTTAGGACTTTGAAAAAGGGAAGGCATCGATCAGTTACCTTTGAGACAAATCAATTGAGCGCCGCTATTCGGCCAGTCAGCCTTTGAATCTCCTTCGTGCTTCGTGGGGGATGCATCTCTGGATTGCTTTGGTCTTCTCTAGATTAGCCTCTATCCCTCCCTGGCTTACCATGAAACCAAGGAACTTTCCTCCAGTGACCCCGAAAGAACATTTGGCTGGATTCAACCTCATATCGTACTTCTCCAGTACCTGGAAAGTCTCCTCTAAATTGGTTAAGTGGTCTTCATCCCTCTTGCTCTTCGTCAGCATATCATCCATATAGACCTCCATATTTCGCTCGAGCTACCTGCTGAACATGCAATTTACTAGGTGCTGGTAAGTGGCTCTTGCATTCTGAAGATCGAAGGGCATAACATTGTAGCAATAGAGCGCTCGGTCGGTGATGAAGGACGTTGTCACGCCCCAAAATCCAAGGTCACGTGAAAATTCACCATACACCAATTTTTATGAAAAATACGTTTTCATACAACAAACCCACCTGTTGAAATCAAAAGAATACCGAACATCCATCTCTCATAAACAGTAGATATTCATATTCAATAAGCATAATTTATCGCCTTGAGGTGTACAAAACACGTCTTCAGCAGGCATACAAAAAGAAGAAATAAAATCTTCCGTCACCACGAACACCACTAGATCAACTCCTCATCATTAATCTCTTGACCTGAAAATGGTTTTACAGCAAAAATTCCACGCTGTGAGCCGAAACCCAATAGAAATAGACTATATAAAGTTGTAAAGCAGGATATGCAATCATATGGTGGAAGCCAGCTCAACCACAAGTAAAACCAGACATTATAACTAATGCAAACAACAGTTAAAGAAAACTGTAATCAAAATATTGCTTTCCATTCGGATTACACAACCGAGGAAAGAAATAAAATGGTTCTTATGTATCGACTCTGCTACAAGGGGACAGATGTAGCAACTATAGACTCCTGCCCCTTTACCCAATCCCTACATATCGTAGGACCGATTAGGTAAATGTAAGTTCTATACAAAGCCACCACAACGTAAAAGCTTAATTTACGGGCCCAAAACCTAAGGGTAAGAGCACCTAACTGCTTAATTTACGGGGACTAGCCCGAAGGTATAAAGCACCTACTCTGCGCACGTTTTCGGACTTACATCGAGGGCAACTCGTGCTAAATACTCGCTATCCCGATACATCTAGAGAATCATTTTACAAAACCAAAAATATTTTCACATTTATACAAATGATCCATCCATCAACATGGAGATCAAACAAACATTTAGATCCATCCATTAATATGGAGATCAAACAAAACATGCAAAAATATGAGTTTCAAAATTATACAACATATGTATAAAAAGGGGATCCAATCCTTCTACCATGGAGATCAACAGGTATATAAGAACACACTTTTATCAAACGTTTTCAAGGTTGAGCCCCAACTCCAAGGGTTAGCTCCAAACCTCCAAAAGAAAACATATTTTTTCTAAAGTTTTCATAAAAACTCGTTTTCAAACCATTCCCTCCGAAAACCAACCTCTAAAATGCGAGATTACATGAATCTATCTCTTTAAAACCATACGAGGAAAGATAGGAGAACCAAAACCCAACCACGAAACCACCAAAACATCACCAACAGCCCACACAGGACCCCAGTCGGCTAAAAACTCTTGGGAAAAGAAGAAAAACCAAAATAGAAACATATCAGTTGACTGATCCTCAAAAAGCAAGATCCAGTCGACTGACCACCATGGTCCAGTCGACTGATCTTCCCTAGAAAACGATTTTAAGCCACGGTTTTTGCTTCCAAACTCCAAATCAAACCTCCAAACATTCGTCTAACACCCTCGGACATCCACATGTCCAACCCCGACATCAAAACCTCAAAAGAAAACTCTTGGAACACACTTTCATCCACCGAAAACGATGAAAAATGGTTTTACAACCAAAAACCCATCTTTGAAACAAAGTCAATTTTCAAGTGTTTTAAAATGGTCGAAACACGTATGATTACACATAGAACTCTTTAACAATTATACAGTCTAGAATCCTACCTCGGTGAGTCAAAACTCAATGCCTCGATCCACGTGTAAAAATGAGCTTCATCGAAATGAAATTTTATCCGAATGGATGTGTAGATCACGATGCCAACAACAAGGATCGGCTATTGGATCGTCAAAAACGAAGCCCTGGACCCCCAAAAAGTTAGAGAGAAGGCAGGGAGAAAATTTAAAGAAACTTAGGAGTTAAGTTTTGAAAATATCTAACTCCTGATATTTATAGGCCTCCAAAATATTTTTTTTTGAATTTTTGAAATTCGCACCGAAACTCCCTATAATCCCCAGGACCAACTCAGCATGCTCAGATAAACCAAAACATGTATCAAAACACATATAAGCATACTAAAGCAAAAATGCCTAAACGTGTTGAAAAACGCCGAATATGCATATATATCAAAAATGAAATGGTCCAGGGTCTCACAACTCTCCCCCTTAAGGAATTTTGCCCCTAAAATTCACTACAAGGTCACGAGGTAAACAACTCCAGGTATCTAAGAAGAACCCCAGATTCAAGCTCCAAAGTTGCTTCTTCAACCCCGTGATGAAGCCATAGAATTTTGACATAAGCAATCGTTCTCCCTCGTAACACTTGTTCCCTCGTATTTAGGATCTTCACAGGATGATCCTCATACGTAATATCCTCATCAACTCGCAACTTAGCCCAATCCAGAACATGTGACGGATCTGGCTCATACTTTCGAAGCATGAAAACCTGAAACACATTATGCACAGATGCCAACTGAGGTGGCAAGGCCATATGGTATGCTACCACCCCAATCTTTTTTAGGATCTCGAATGGTCTAATAAAGCGCGATGATAGCTTCATGCTACGGCCAAACCTCATCAACCCTATGTGTGGCAAAACCTTCAAAAATACGTGATCCCCCACTACAAACTCCAAAGGTCTCCTCCTCTGATCTGCATAACTCTTCTGGCGGCTCTAAGCTGTCACCAGATGCTGGCGAATCACTACAATATTCTCTGTTGTCTCCCGTACTAGGTCGGGTCCCAAAACAGCAGTCTCTCCCACCTCTGTCCAACACACAGGCGATCTACACGATCTACCACACAAAGCCTCATACGGTGCCATCGCAATACTTGACTGATAGCTGTTGTTGTATGCAAACTATGCCAAAGATAGGTGATCTTCCCAAGAACCCCGAAAATCAAGCACACATGCTCTCAACATGTCCTCCAAAATTTGGTTGTTCCTCTCAGACTGACCGTCAGTCTGTGGGTGAAAAGCTGTGCTGAAGGTCAAGCTAGTCCCCAAAGATATCTGAAGACTGTACCAAAAGCACAATGTAAAGCGCAGGTCTCGATCAGAGGCGTAGTCGGACTATCCCCCAAACATACAACCTACCCAATCTGTCCATCGAATCCCTCGCTCGAATGGAAAGAAAATGTGATGACTTCGTCAACCTATCAACCACAACCCAAATAGCATCATGTCCCGCCTGCGATCGAGGAAGTCCTAATACAAAATTCGTTGTGGCATTCTCTCACTCCCACTTAGATATAGGCAACGACTGTAACAATCCCACTGGCCTCTTGTGTTCCACCTTTACTTGCTAACAAGTAAGGAAACGAGAAACGAATCAGATCACGTCTCTCTTCATTTCCGTCCACCAGAATTGACGATGCAAATCATGATACATTTTTGTGCCTCCTAGATGTCCTACAAGACGTGAATGATGAAACTCATGTAGCACCTCAGCTCAGCACGACTCTGGCATAAACAGTTGCCCTGTCAACCTCAGACTCTAATCTGAACCCACCACCCATCCTGTTGTGTCCTTCCCACTAGAAATGCGATCCCGTATCATCTGAGCCTCCTGATCGGTTCGCTGAGCCTCTAACACGCGTGCAACCAATGTGGGCTGTGAAGCTATTGAATATAAAGTTGCACCCCTTTCTGTCTCCCAAAGACACAAATCAAACTCCCCAACGTCTCTAATCATGTCCCACTCTCGTATAGCCACAGATGCTAATGAGCTATGAGATCTGCTACTGAGTGCATCGGCTACGACATTTGCCTTTCCTGGGTGATACTACAAATCAAAGTCGTAGTCTCCCAACAACTCCATCCTTCATCGTTGGTGAAGATTCAAGTCCTTCTGCGAAAACAAGTATTTTAAGCTCTTGTGATCAGAGAAAACCTCAAAGTGCTCACCATATAGATAATGCCGCCATGTCTTCAAAGCGAAGACCACGGCTGCCAACTCCAGATCGTGTGTCAGGTAGTTCTTCTCATGTGTCTTCAACTGTCGTGAGCTGTAAGTTACAACCTTACCTCCCTGCATCAATACCCAGCCTAAACCATCATGTGACACATCGCAATACACTGTATACCCTAGACCTCTCTCTGGAATAATCAACACTGGCGCACTGGTCAATCTCCTCTTTAGCTCCTAGAAAGCTGACTCACAAGGGTCGATCCACACGAACATAACTCCCTTCTGCGTTAGACGCGTCATAGGTGCTACCAACCTAGAGAAGTCCTTGACAAACCACCGATAATAACCTACAAGGCCCAGAAAAGTACGAATCTCAAAGATGTTCTTCGGTTGCTGCCAATCCGTCACGGCATTAGTCTTCGTCGAGTCCACTGATACCCCATCCTTTGACACCATGTGTCCAAGGAATCTCACCTCTGACATCCAGAACTCGCACTTCTCGAACTTCGCATATAGGCGATGTTCTCTCAGAAGCTGCAAGATAACATGTAGATGTTCCTTGTGCATCTCTCTCGTGGGTGAATAGATCAGAATGTCGTCCACGAATACCACCACAAAACTGTCTACATAAGGGTGGAAGATACGGTTCATTATACCCATAAATGTCGTAGGGGCTTTCGTCAAACCGAACGACTTGACCAGAAACTCGTAGTGACCATAACGAGTCTGCAAGGCGGTCTTCACTATGTTCTCGTCCCTAATCCTCAACTGGTGATACCCTAACCTCAAGTTAATCTTCAAAAAGTAGCATGATCCCTTCAGCTGATCAAATAGGTCGTCAATCCTAGGCATAGAATACTTGTTCTTCACGATTACCTAGTTCAGCTTCCTGTAGTCTATACACAATCTCAAAGACCTATCCTTCTTCTTTGCAAAAAGAGTTGGAGCTCCCCATGGCGATGTACTCGGCCCCACAAACTCCTTGTCTAGCAACTCCTGCAACTGCACCTTGAGTTCTCGTAACTTAGCCGGTACAAAGCGATACGATGGCATAGAGATGGGAGCTGCTCTTGGAACAAAATCAATAGAGAACTCCATATCTCGGCTCGACGGTAACTCAAACAAATCATCAGGAAAGACATCTGGGTAATCACAAACCACAGGGGGTAGCTCCCCTCGAACCTTGCCCAGCTCATCCAACCTGAGAGCAGAAAAGAGGAAACCCAAGTTTCCTCAAATCCAAGCCGCACCGGGCATTGACACCAAGCCCTCATCCAGATCACCCACAAAGTAGAAACATTCACCCTCTAATGTACACATCGACACTTTCTGGTGCTCATAATCTATAAAGGCACGGTAGGTAGTTAGCTAGTCCATCCCTAGGATGACATCAAACATGGTTATGTCTAGAATGATAAAATCAAACTCTAAACAACGACCGGCGACTCCTAACTCACAAGATCTGCAAACTCTACTCAACGCCACGCTCTCACTGACTGAGGTCTCCACACTCAACACACTACCCAACGAGTCTATCCGTAACCCCAAAACAGATGCAAAGGAAGAGGAGATAAAAGACTGTGATGCTCCCGTGTCGATGAGAACGCTAGACCATGATCTAAAGAATAGAAGAATACCTCTAATCATGGTTGGAGTAGCTGCAGCATCGATACAACTGGTGCTTTGGAAGCACTGCGATCAACAAGAACATAAGCTTTGGCCTGCGGTGGTCTGGTCTGCCCACCATAACTCTGAGTCGTCGGCTGCCTCACAGACTATGATGAAGTACCTACCTCTGCAAACCTAGACATCTAGGCCCTAGGTTGCTGAGGAGCCTGTCGTCTCTGCGCAGATGGAGCAGCTAGCGCTCCTATCGCACTCAGAACATTTCTTTCTCGGGGATAGTACTTACGGATGTGCCCGAACTGACCACACCCATAGCATAATGGTGGATCTCTCGCCTGTGACTGGACAGACACTGAACTCTATACCTGGCCCTTCTGCGGGCACTCAACTAAACGATGCCCCGGCTGTCCGCATCAATAACAAATCAGCCCTCTCTATTCTGGCCTTCCTGTCGAGGCCACTGAAGGTGCAAGCGTGGACAACTACGGCTGATACGATCCGACAAAATGTGAACTCGGACCCGACGGCCTCCGGTGCTTGTTGCTGCGCCCCTGAAGCTGTGTGCCTCCTTCACTCTACTAGCCCTTGCCCTCTCTAACTCTGCAGCTCTCTACCAACGAGTTCTCTACTCGGATAGGGGCTTCCACCAGCGCGATGTACACTTCCAAACCCAGAGCTGCAACCCTATCCTTGATGGCAGGTCGAAGGTCCCTCTCAAACCTCCTTGCACGCAACTCCTCTGTAGATACCATCTCAACTGCAAACCGCGATAGATTCGTGAACTTGGCCTCATACTAGACCACAAAAAGATTACCTTGAACAAGGGAGAGGAACTCCTCTTTGTAAGTAACCCTCGAAGATATCAGAAAGTACTTCTCTAAGAAGACTCTCGTGAAAGCAGCCCACGTGTCATCCGATGTGGTCTTGGAAAACTTCCACCATTCTCTAGCATATTCCCTCAGTTGGAATGCCGCCAACTTTACTCGTAAGGCATCCTCCTCAATATCTAGTGTATCGAAGATTGTCGTGGTAACTTCCAACCACTCAGTAGCAACCTTAGGGTCCGGCTCCCCCGAAAAGGTTGGAGGATCCAACCGCAATAACTCCCTCATGGCCACAGAAGCCCTTGGCTTTGGAACCCTTACTCCAGCCCTGGTAGCCTCAGCCATAGCTCTCATAGTGGCAAGCATCTCCTGGACAACGTCAGCACCGTCCACTTGTTCCTATGGGGCATGAACATTCCCTTCTTCCGAAACCTCAGCATAAGCACGACCTCGGCCACGACCCTGTCCCTGCACTCCCCAAGTGGACATAGTTCTATAGAAAGCACTATAACAAAATAAGCTTTCCTACAACATGTTACTACGTAGTATAAACACATAATGCACGTAAGCATGCTAACATGTAGCCACTTAAGGTTATGTAAACACGTCACACATACCGAGGAGAACCAATAAGACAGACGCATCTATTTGGATAACGTATTCAGATTCCTTGCTAAAACACATGTTGGCCAAACGCATTTCTAACTTGGCGTCCAAATATGTTAGTCCAAACGCCCTGAGGCAAGATAAGTTAATCCTGAGATTCAACCTCCATACCCACATATATACAAACGATCATGCTCAAAAGGCTATCAGCGTGTTATAGAAATATCTAAACACATGCAAACAAGCATACTCAATCAACCTCACCAGGTGACAAACCCTCTTCCCATGGCTCTTAGGTATTTGAACCCAGAGCTTTGATACCAAGTTGTCACAGCCCAAAATCTAGGGTCACGTGAAAATCCACCAAACACCAATTTTTATGAAAAATAGGTTTTCATACAACAAACTCACCTGTTGAAATCAAAAGAATACCCAACATGCATCTCTCATAAACAGTAGATATTCATAATCAACAAGCATAATCTATTGTCCCGAGGCGTACAAAACATGCCTTCAGAAGGCATACAAAAAGAAGAAATAAAATCTTTTGCCACCACGGGCACCACTAGATCAACTCCTCATCATCAATCTCCTGACCTGAAAATGGTTTTACAACAAAAATTCCACACCGTGAGCCGAAGTCCAATAGAAACAGACTATACAAAACTGTAAAGCAGGATATGCAATCATATGGTGAGAGCTAGATCAACCACAAGTAAAACCAGGCATTATAACTAATGCAAACAACAGTTAAAGAAAACTGTAATCAAAACGTTGCTTTCCACTCAGATCACATAATCGAGGAAAGAAATAAAATGGTTCTTGTGTATCGACTCCGTCACAAGGGGACAGATGTAGCAACTACAGACTCTTGTCCCTTTACCCAATCCCTACATAACGTAGGACCGGTAAGGTAAATGTAAGTTCTATACGAAGCCACCACAACATAAAAGCTTAATTTACGGGCCCGAAACCCGAGTGTACAAAGCACCCAACTACTTAATTTTTGGGGACTAGCCCGAAAGTACAAAGCACCTAGTCTGCGCATGTTTTCGGACAACTTGTGCCAAATACCCACTATCCTGGTGCATCTAGAGAATCATTTTACAAAATCAAAATGTTTTCACATTTATACCAATAATTCATCCATCAACATGAAGATCAAACAGACATATAGATCCATCCATTAACATGGAGATCCAACAAAATATGTAAAAACATGAGTTTCAAAACTATACAACATTGTATAAAAAGGGGATCTAATTCATCTACCATGGAGATCAACAGGTATGTAAGCACACACACTTTTATCAAAAGTTTTCAAGGTTAAGCCCCAACCCCAAGGGTCAGCTCCAAACCTCCAAAAGAAAACATATTTTTTCCAAAGTTTTCATAAAAACTCCTTTTCAAACCATTCCCTCTGAAAATCAACCTTCGAAATGCGAGATTACATGAATCTATTGCTTTAGAACCATACGAGGAAAGAGAGGAGAACCAAAACCCAACCACTGAACCACCAAAACATCACCAACAGCCCATTCAGACCCCAATCGACTGGCCCAAGCCCCCAGTCGACTGAAAACTCTTAGGAAAAGAAGAAAAACCAAAACTAAAACATATCAGTCGACTGACCTGAAGGTCCAGTCGACTAATCCTCAAAAAGCAAGATCTAGTCGACTGACCTTCCCTAAAAAATGATTTTAAGCCACGATTTTGGCTTCCAAACTCCAAATCAAACCTCCAAACATCCGTATAATACCCTCGGACATCCACACATCCAACCCCGACATCAAAACCTCGAAAGAAAACTCTCAGAATACACTTCTATCCAAAAAATAATAATGAAAAACGGTTTTACAACCAAAATCTATCTTTGAAACAAAGTCGATTTTCATGCGTTTTAAAATGGTAGAAACACATATGATTACACATAGAACCTTTTAATAGTTATACAGTCTAGAATTCTATCTCGGTGAGTCAAAACTCGATGTCTCGATCCACGTGCAAAATCGAGCTTCGTCGAAATAAAATTTTATCCAGATGGATGCGTAGACCATGATGTCAATAATAAAGATCGGCAGTTGAATCGTCAAAAACCAAGCCCCGGGCTCCCGAGAAGTTAGAGAGAAGGTAGAGAGAAAATTGAAAAAAGTTGGGAGTTAAGTTTTGAAAATATTTTTTGATAATATCTAACTCCTTATATTTATAGGTTTCTAAAATATCTTTTTTTTTGAATTTTTGAAATTCGCACCGAAACTCCCTACAACCCCCGGGACCAACCCAGCATGCTTAGATAAACCAAAACATGCATCAAAATGCATATAAGCATATTAAAGTGAAAATGCCTAAACGTGTTGAAAAACACTGAATATGCATATATATCATAAATGAAATGGTATAGGGTCTCACAGACGTCTTCTCTTTGTCTCCCGTGCACATCTTAATTTGATTGTATCTCGAGAAGGCATCCATAAAGCTCAACCGTTGATGCCCGACTGTAGAGTCCACTAACTAATCGATCCTAGGTAAGGGGTAACTGTCCTTGGGGCAGGCTTTATTTAAGTCGGTAAAATCCACACACATTCTCCACTTACCGTTGTGTTTTTTCACGAGTATGACATTTGCTAGCTAATCTGGGTACTGCACCTCCTTAATGAACTTTGCTTCTAGCAGATTATTGCCTTCGGCCGAGATTGCCTCATTCTGTTCCTTAGCAAAAGTCCTCAGCCACTGTTTGGCTGGTCGGTAAGCCGGGTTGATGTTGAGCCTGTGCTCCATGACTTCTTCTCGTATGCCTGGCATATCTTCATGCATCCAAGCAAATACCTTCGGGTGTCGTCAAAAAAACTATAGTAACTGGATCTGTTCCCCTTCAGGTAAGAGGCTACTGATGAAGATCTGTCTGTCTAGTCGGTCGGTATTGAGGGAGAGGCCTATGAGCTACTCTGCTGGTTTTGTTCTCGCCCCTTGACCTCCTCTCAAGAATCCAGGGTGTCAATGGTGAGTGATTCCTTATCTTTTGGCTCTCTGAGGGAAGTAGCGTAGCATTCTCTGGCTGTAACTTGATTAGCCTGGTGAGGGGCAACCAATCACCAGGAACGTGACCTATCGAGTGGACTGATTCGGGTTAGTTCCCATGGTCAGGGGTAATTCGATAGCTCCTAGGGGTTGAACCCTTTCTCTACCGAACCCAACCAGGGGGGACCTAATTGGAGTCAACCGATCTTTATCAATGTTGAGCTGCTCGAATGCTCGCAGGAATGAGATGTCTGCAGAGCTCCTGTTGTCTACCAATATTTCTCATACCCGGTAGTTTGCTAACACCATCGTGAAAACTCGAGGGACATCGTGGGGATGCTAAATTCATTTCTCATATTTCTCTAAGAAGGTTATTACCTCCTCTCGGAAGTCCGTTCATGTTCTGACTGGGCGACTTGTAGTGAGGACTTCTATTGAGGCCTCTGCCTTCAACCTTCTGTAGTTGGCTTTCCTCGCCGAGCAGGTGTCCCTTCCTCCAGCAAACCCGCCGGATATTACTCAGACCACGCTAGCGACTTCCCGATCAACTAGAGGCTCTTCTTGTACCTTCTGTGGCTCATCTTTACGCGAACGGTTGGTCATGAATTGGAGTAACAGGCCTCTTTGAATTAGTGCCTCCATCTGCTCTTTTAAGTCGAAGCAGTCTTCTGTGTTATGCGCATGATCCTTGTGGAACCAACAGTACTTGTCCTAATTTCTTCGATCTGGCGTGGTTCGTAATTTTCTAAGCCAATTGAGCTTAGGATCATCACGTATTTGTAAAAGGACCTGGTCGATGGGGGTGTTCAGTGGGGTGTACCTTTCAAACCGATTGGCATGGAGCCGTATTCTTTTATTATCCGAGGGTGGGGAGTTCCTCGTTACTCCTCCCTCGGCCTTCGCAGTCGGTCAACGTCGTTGGGTCGTTGGCGCTCAGTTTTCTTTTGTTGCTCAAGTCTAGATTTGTCTTTTTGTTCGTTCATCGCATCATATACATTCATGTGTCTTTGAGCCTTGGCCATCAGTTCGGCCATAGTCTCCGGTGGTGTCTTGGATAAGGAGAATAGAAACTCGGTGGGTTGTAATCCCCTCATGAATGCAGTCAGGGCTACCTTATCATCCACGTCGTCCACTGTAGTGCTTCTGCGTTGAATCTGGACACGTAGTCTCTGAGTGGCTCCCCAACAACTTGTTTGACGTTCAATAGATAAGTGGTCGACCGACGCTGCCTTTACCCTCCAATTAAGTGTCCAATGAACAGTTTACTAAGCTGGTTGAAAGTGCTAATGGACCCTGGTTTTAGACGGCTGAACCAAATGCGAGCCGATCCTTTCAAGGTAGTGGGAATGCTTGGCACATGATCTCATTTGGGACCGCGTGTAGGTGCATAAAGGCTTTGTAAGTTTCCAAGTGATCTAGGGGGTCTTTTGTGCCAACAAAGGCCTCCATCTGTGGCATCTTGAATTTCGTGGGCAGTGGTTTGATCATGATCACCGAGGAGAAAGGAAGGTCAGTTCGCTGTATAAGTTCATCCACACCACCAACCTTTTTGTCTTTCACTACTTCCATGACATTTTGGAATTGTTCCCTCATTCGCCTCATCTCGAGTTCAATTATGGCGGTGACTTCAGACCTGATGTCTGGGTAGGCCTTCCCTATACGGGGGGTACCTTCTACCTCTGGGCCAATTTTTTTAGCTCTCCACCTCATTCTTGTCATGGAGGATATTGCCTTTATTCCCTTGCCTCGGCCCTGGGTAAGCATCGTCTTTGATCAGGTTGGGTTGGTCTAAAGCTTCTTGGTGTTGGAGGGCGAGATTGACGGGGTCAAAGTTAGCGGCGGCGACCCCTGGCATCTTAACCGGGATGGGCGGGGCCCCTATCACATGATCCTCAAATCGCTGGTGGAGGGCACGTGTTTGCTGTGCCAGTTCCTAGACTAGGTGGGTTAAATCAGTCAGTTATTGATTGACGCGTGGGTCGGTTGCACCATTTGCCGTTGGGAGATACGGGCGGTTGTTGTCAGAGGTCATAGCTCGTGTTTCGACCATCGAGTGTACCAAGGAAGAAAGAAACAGGTTCTCACAGACGGCGCCAAATGATGATACCTCAAAAGTAAAACCGTGGGCATCCAGCCTCGCCGACTTCCAGAGCACTCTTCCCTTTCCCTGTGAAGACAAAGTCAGGACTCGTACTGCTGGGGTACCGACTGAGTATCCTTTGATGCTTAAGTCAGTTCTTACTCAAGATCTTAATTCAAAAGTTATCATTTTTGGGTAAAAAACCATACCTTCATAAGAGGGGGTCGGGGTCAATATATGGAGAGAATCCCCTGTAGGATTGAATCAAATCCCACAGTTTGTGTTGTTACGATCTCAAGACATTAGCCCTTTCCGGATATGGTGGCGCCCCTCCTAAATTCATGGAGGCAATTGCGGATGAGCTCAGTGCCTAGCCACTTGGTCGTTCGCCCAGTTCTCTGGTTTTGACTGGTCAGCCATACATTCCCGAGCGCGGTCGTCAACTGGTCGGTCACAGGTGACCACATCAATTTCTAACTCTAAATATCTTGAGGCACCTAATGTATTTATAGCTAACTTTCTCAAACGGCATTCGGTGGGTCGGTTGAGCTAGGCAGTTGATTCATCGCTTAGAGTTGACACATGGCGATACGTGTCAATTTTCAGTGATATTTTATACCGTCTAAGTTTTTCAATGTAAAATTTTATTTTTAGAAAAATCTCCAAAAATTAATATAAACTTTTAATGTTATTTTGTGAATTATTTTATTGACGGAATTCTAGCGAGAATTTTCTAACTACATGTTTTTAATTTTGTGATTATCAAAATTTTACGAGTTTTACTATTTCTTTCTAATTTAAAATTTATTTATAAGATTTTATTTGGAATTTCATTTTAAGGCTATTTGCTAATTTATTTTTATTTTTTTGTCGCATTTGGGTACCAGATTTTACATGTGTACTAGATTTTCGTGGCTCATGGGAAGGTTACCTACCTTTGACAGAATTTGCATACAACAACAATTATCAATCAAGCATCGAGATGGCACTATTCAAGGCTTTATATGGTAGGCCGTGTAGGTCACCAATCTCTTTGACCGATGCAGGTAAGGTAGTTGTGTTAGGACCCAATTTGGTACATGAAACAACTGAGAAAATCTCTGTTATCCGTCAACGTCTGGTGATTGCGCAAAGTCGCCAAAAGAGCTATGTTGATCGAATAAAGAGATCCTTAGTGTTAAAGTGTTGTGGCTTCAACACGGCATCGAAGAGGCCACGTGAGAACGTGAGTCTAAAGTTCGTTACATGTACCCAGAGTTATTCTTGCCTTGAGTCATCTTTTCTTTTGAGTTGTATCGAATTTCAGGGATGAAATTCTGTAAGGGGGAAGGTTGTGATACCTAATTCTATTCTAATTTAAATGGATTCATGTTTATATGATGATTTTCATATGTTAAATATTAATTTCGGGTTAGTTCAGATGTTTTTGTACGAAATAAACACATCATGGACATGACCGATCAAGCGGTCTCCGGGGTTGAAGAGCGCATAGCATGTAGTGGCCTTGGCATTTGAGCCAAGGCATCTGAAGGAAGCTTTTCTCTCTCTCTCTCTCACTCTCTCACCTCCATTGGAAAACCTAAGGTTTCTCTTCTTCTCCTCCAAGTTTGAAGGCTTTGGACTTGAATTCTCTCAACACTATGAGAACAAAGGTCGACCTACTTGACGAGGGCTACACAACCAACCAATTGGATTCTCCTTTTGACGAGTTTGAGTATTATGGGTAGATTATAGCATCGAGGTTTTAACTCCCAAGGTAGGATTCTAAACCACGTATAGATTCTTGTATTGAATGCATGATTAGGTGTTTTAAATTTGTGTTAAAATGCCATGACACTAGTTGGAAGATAAAACCCTAGTTTGTTGGTTATAAGAAAAATGTCTATGTTGGAAGAGAAGAAGTAGATGATGGATTTGTTGTGCTAAAAACATTGAAAATGAGTTTTGACATGACTATATGTTGTTGAGATTTAAAATCAAATGAGCTCTTGATTTTGTGGATTGTGTTATATTTAAAATTTTGAAATAGAGTTTATATACATGTGGTTGATTGTAGGATTAATTGTTGTTTTAGTTAATGTACCTATAATACCCCGTATTTTTGAATTGTAGGTAGAATATTAATAAAAGCAATAATTTCTCGTAGGACTCATAAAACTCTAGAACAAAAAGTACGTAAATGAAATAATTTTACGATGAGAACTTAATGGGCTAAGGACCAAAAACAGATAAAGGCCCAAATAAGAAAAGGCCAAGCTAAATAAATATCCAAATGAAGAATGACACAAATTCAGGAAAAGGCCCAAACACAAAAATGGCCAACTTACCAAATGACACACAATTAAATAAAAACCCTAATGTTTCCATAAGACCCAAAACCAATTGAGGCCCAAGATTAATAAAAAAGCCCAAAATTCATTAAAGATTCAAAACCAATTAAAGGTCAAAGAGATTCTTTTCTCAAGCCCAAATACTGGATTCTTTTTATGAGCCCGAGATTTCAATAATGCCCAAATATAATCAAGGGCCAAACATTTAGATGAGACCCAAGATGCTAATCAAGGCCATCTCAAACAAGGCCTAATAATAAATCAAGACTCATATCTTCAACAAGGCCCAAACACATACAAGGCCCAAAGACTAAAAATAAGGCCTAAGTAAGAATAATGGCCCAACTCAAGTAAATACCCAATTCTTTTAAATAAGCCCATAAATTTTTAAGAAAATTCATGGATCAAGCCCAACAAACTTTTAAAGTTGAGCCCAAAAATATTAATTCTTTTAGCCACACACACACACACACACACACACACACACACACATATATATATATATATATATATATATGTAGAGATAGAAAATTGTAGAGATTCTTTTTAACCACATGTTGGGCCCACAAAATATCATTAATTAAAATGTAATTTTGTAGAGATTCTTTTTAACTACATGGTGGGCCCCACGAAAAACCGTTAATTAAAATGTAATTTTGTAGAGATTCCTTTTAACTATATGGTGGGGCCCACAAAATCTCATTAATTAATTAAATGTAATTTTAAATTCGAGATTTGCATTGAGCAAACAAAAAGTATACTTGCTCACTCTAGGCTCCATTAGGTATTAATAGGTTTGTACATTGCTTTATGTATGGATATGTATATTTTATCCACACATATCTTTTATTGAGCCAAAATAGTAATATATGAGGATATATACACATTTTCTTCCAACAACTACCTAAGGAATCCCACCCAAAAGTACAAGAATGTCTAAATTTAGGGAAAATTGTACTTAAAAGCTTTTTGGAATTTTTATTGAATCAAACACCAAGTTGTATTTTCTTTGGGACTTTTCTGTATAAAAATTAGCCTTTCTATATAGAATATATATTTTTAAATTCCACCTATCCTCTTTTGAGCCAAAATTCTAATTTTTAGAAATTAGGTTAATCCTATCCACCTAACATCTTTCTAGCCAAGATATCTTCGTAAGTATTTTAAACACTCTCCTACTGTTTTAATCTATATTTTTAGCTACAAGAGTTGTATCCAACAAAAATTTCCCCAACCCTCCATCATTACCCCTTGACAACTCACAAGTCTACTAAATCTAAATAACAAAATTTGGTCCCTAATTCTTCAAAACTTGCACTTCAAGTCCTTCCCCATGTGCCAATAAAAGCAAGCCCAACCTCACCCCTTCTCCTCACATTTTCAGTCACCATTGAGAGACTTAGAGAGAGAGTCCCAAGAAGGAAGAAAAAAGAAGAAGAAGAAGAAAGAAAGAAGGAAAGGAAGAAGAAGGAAGAAAGTGGAAAGCTAAAGTTAAGTCCAAACCTTCATTGATCAAGATTTTCAAGGTAGGAACTCTTAAAACTCACCTTAACCTTCTCTTCTAACCTCTCTCTACAACAAATAATATGATCTAAGAAGCTAGAACCAAGATTAGAAGCAAGAAGTTTTAAAAAGAATCGAATCAGAGATAACTTAGTTATTTGCGTTGGAATTACGCCTTGTGATTTGTTTTCTTTTCTATGAGTTATACAAAAATGATATGTGGATAATAATACCTCTACAGTATACTAGTTTTTGAGTTTAAATAACATTTATGAACCCGTAATACAAGTAAAACAAGAATAGGAATAAGGTTACCGAAGAAAAATCGAGAAAAAGCAATCCTTTCAGTTAGGGTTGTTTACTGAAAATTATGGATTTTAATTTCATATTAGTATTTAATTTTATTTTAATAAAATTAATTTTTTATTTTATGAGAATCTTAATGAGCAATGTATACAATATCATTTCCTTAATATTATGCATGGGTGTCTTTTATTTCGTATAGTATTTAATCTGGTGTATAGAGTACGGTTTGCACACAGAATATCAGATTTTAGATTCTTGCATAATATAAATATTTGTTCACAGTTTAGATGGAAATAGACATACCATCGGTACGATTGTAGCACAGAATTTTAGTAGACCTGTCTTGGTTACAGAGAATAGATAATAGCGTTGTCTATTGTTCCGACTCTCTGTGCTAGTACACTTTGTGTGTATTGAACGTGACACATTGGGGTAATTAATTTTATACTGACTATATAAATTAATTTACACCCCAAGGTTGTTGTGAGAGTATTTAGGCTCTTAATCATAAAATAATTACTGATTTGCGTATACTTAATATTCATTATTTTGATTTATTAGAAGGCGTGATCTTATATAGGTCTATATTTTTGGTGAGTTGGATAGCGGTATTATTTATATGGTGAATATTAATTATTGACGGAATTCACGTCTTGAATGATCGGGATTAACGATACCCCATCAAAGAAGCTTATAAGTTTTGACCGGGTCAAACCCTGCTGGTGGATTTGATTATTCGACTGTTAAATAAGTTAAGTGGAAGGGCTCAAGAAATTTAAATATACCGATTAAATTAAATTGTTAATAATTAAATTTAATTAGCGGGTATTGAGAATCTTAATGTGGGAAGATGAGTTAAGCATTTAATAACATGAGCTCAATGCAATAAGGTCTTGAGATTATGGCTTAAAGTGCAATTATAGTTCTTTAGTGGTATGAACTGTAATTTAGTATTTTATAAAAATTTCAGAAACTGCTGCAAGATTTTCATAATTACAGATACTGCTGTGAGGTTCACCTAATTGCGAAAACCGCTGAAAACGTATCTGGGTTACACTAGAAGTCTTCGTCACAATTACTCCACAGGCCCCTACTGTAACCCTATAAAAATGCAGGTAGGCTGAACCAAATTCATAACTTGTCTTCAAGACTAAAACTGACCAGGTTTTTCCAGTACAAGTTCTCGAAGGTCCGTAACCCACACTACGTTTGAGAATCGCATAAGAAAATACAGTAGAAGGTCTGACGGGAGCTTCAACTCGGAATCAAAAATTATAGTTGAAGAATTGATCAAAATGGTATTCTTCAAAATTAACTGTGGTGGTACGGATTTTATTTTGATCGTTCAACATCAAAAGTTTTATCTTGAGCCCGTTTCAGCAATTGCCCGTCCAGTTATTTTTATCAAAAAATCATTTACAAAAATAATGATTTTCGTAGTTTTGCCTCCAACAATTGGTATTAAAACTGTTTTATTTTTCGTTTACGATTTGCCAAGGGGTTAGGTAGATTTAAAACTATATTAATTTTATTTTGCAGGCGTTCTAATCCCGATTTTATGATCATCATATTTTTCATATTTAATTGAATGTTTTGGATGATAATATAATTTTTTTTAATCACGAGGGTTGATCGTGATAGATTAAGTTTTTTTCTAAATCGAATGTAAGTCTACTGGACATAGGTTTTTGATGTAATAGCAATTATTTATTTTTAAATATTAGTTTAGAATATTTAAGAACAAGTTGAATATCTATGAACACGAAGAACAAGTGGCAACACCGGTGATGGTTTCAGATTTTACGGGTCACGAATTGCGGTAATTTGTAACAGTTTTAAAATAATTTTTTTGGTGAGTTTTTGCAGTATTTATGCATTAAAAATAGCAACAAAAATAAGTAAAAAATATCAGCAAAAATTGACAAAAATAGCCCACCACTGGCGGCTTTGCCGATGGCGATTCGGGGCTAATTTTGTTGATTTTTGGGAGACATTTTTTAGACTATTTTTTAAGCAATCTTTAGGTATAAAATAGCAGTTAACATACCCTAAAATACTGCCCAACTGCCATTAAAAAACAAGGCCAAAATAGGCGGCAAAAATCCAAACAGGTGGCGGCACTTGAGCGGCGCAGGGCAGCAGCTATTGGAGCTGTTTTCGGGACTATTTTGAGGCATTCTTCGAAGCATCATGTTGTTAATGCTATTTTAAAAAAATGGTGGTGGCTTTCGAGTAGTTTTTTGGGATGTTTTCGTTATGGTTTTTTAACAAAAAAATATTACTCTTTGAGAGCTATTTTGCTAAAAATATAGTTTTGAAAACGGAGTACGGAGGATGTGGCAAAAGTCACCTGGAGCCGACGGCATGGGCGGCGTCGGTGATGGCTGGTGATCGACGGTGGTGGAGCTAGTTTAGGAGCTGTCTGGATCGAATATTCTGATATGTTTTGATCCTCATGAGATATATTAGTATATCACAACGTATTAGAGAAGCTTGATACAATCGGGATATAGCAAACTAGTTCAGAATGGAATTCTTACAGCTTATCTTCAACAAAAGACTGAAACTCTTCAGAGTTTTGTTTAAATCATAAAATTGGGATATATACATATCTTGCATTTATATTTTTACGAACTGTATGGATGATGTATATTTGTTTTATATATTGCTATTAATTTAATTAATTTAAAAAATTTAGTTTTAATTAATATTTTGTAAAAATAAAAATAAAAATAAGTTTTCATTAATTAAATAAATTTTTTTACAAAATATCACATTTAAGATGATTTTTTTATTAAACCGGCTATTTTGAAAAAATGTGAAAATTAATTCTGAATTTTGAATTAATTAAATAAAAAACTATTTAATCTAAATAAATTATTATTTTTTTAAAAATATATAATTAAAATAAAATAAAAAATACTTTTAATCACTACCTTAGCTGAAAAGCTAAACAAAAATTATGCATTTATCAAATTTTATTTATTATGCATTAGAACATGAAAACATGATTTGATAAATCAGAATCTTTAGAATTGTGTACACGATAAGATGCTCGATTCTTTCAGATCATATTATTTTTTAAATTAATAAATTTATTTTAATTAAGCAGATTTTTATAACCCTCAAAAATATTTTAAAAATCTAAGTGGGAGAGATAATTTTTTCATAGATAAATCTCGTGGTCTTCATCACCAGTTTGTAGGCGTTGCAATTAAATGCTACGTGCTGGCAGTAAGGCATTCCTCCCCATCGGACAGATTAGTTGCGGTATCACTAGAACAAACCTCCTTTAGGGATAATTCTGGATAATTGGTAGTGTGGATCACTTCTTCATCTAAAGGGTTCATTATGAAGCGATTGATTTTGAATTAGGTGGTGGTTAACACTTAGTTGTAAATAATTAGTACCCTCTCAATCTGAATCACTGCTATTATTTACTAGACCGAAACTATGTAAGCTATTTAATCTTACTTGGCAAGGTCAGTTGTCTAGATAATAAAATTAAAAGGAATTGACATATCTAGACAAACGATGGATAGTATACGTCCTTTCATCGAGGTATGCTATTCATAGAGAACTAGGCTGCAGGAGAATTTTTTTTCTAAATGGTAGAGTGAACCAAATTAAAATAAATTAAAAATTTTGCTCGTCATAATTAGTTGTTAATTTTAATTATGTGATTCTCAAGAATAAAATGGCTTTCAATCCTCTTGCGTCTATACTCAAAGAAAACAAGCTAATGGAATCAAAATTTGTTGACTGAAAAAGTAATTTAGATATAGTTTTAACTACCAAGGGTATTCCTTCAATGCCAGAAAATGTATTTTTTTAAGAGTTTTTCCTCTAGGCCGAAAGACATTAAGAAAAAAAACGTTTAAAAATAGGGTGGCACGATTTCCAAGATAGTTAGTGGGCCACGGAATGGTATGAAAAAGCCAAAAGATAGATATTTTCACTATAACCAGACACGACACTGGAAAAAGTAATGTCCAGTTTATCTCAACATGTTGAACAAACATAGTAATTTTTGTTTACTGGTTGGAAAAATATGTTTAGCAGTGTTATCTACCAGTACTTAGTGTGTAGATACGAGAGCCACTAATCATGTCTGCAATTCATTGTAGGGCTTCTAGGAAATCAGACAACTTAGTAATGAGGAGATTTACCTGCATATAGACAATAATACAAAGGTGACAACCGTTGCAGTGGGAGATGTTACTCTCAATTTTAGTAGAGATCGGATTTTAATATTGAGAGATTGTCTTTATGTACCTTATATTAGAAGGAACTTAGTTTTTATTTCTAAATTAGTTAATGACGGATATTTAGTTTATTTTAATAACTCTATGATTATTAAGGGTAATAAACGGGTTATCTATTCTGGTACATTGGTGGATGATCTTTATCTATTTCTTTAAACTTTTCTACACTGCAATTGACTGAATTAAATAACACGTCTAATTTACCATATAAGAGAAAGTTTCTTTCTTTAATGAACCAAACGTTTCTTTGACACTTACGCTTGGGTCATATTAATCTAAAAAGAATAAACAGACTGATAAAAGAAGGACCTTTGAGTTTATTAAAAGTGGAGGCACTTCCAGTCTGTGAATCGTACTTAGAGGATAAGATGATCAAGAGGCCCTTTTTGGGCAAGGGTTCTAGAGCTAAAGAATCATTAGAACTAGTTCATTCTGATGTGTGTGGTCCTATGACAATCTGGGCTAGAGGTGGATTTGAGTACTTCGTCAATTTTATTGATGACTACTCAAGGTATAGATACATTTACCCGATGCACCGTAAGTATGAATGCTTTGAAAGAAGAGAAGCGTCAGGGTAAAAGTATCAAATTACTACGATCCAACCGTGATGGGGAGTACCTCTTTGGAGAGTTTAGGGACTACTTATCCTCAGAATGGATTATATCCCAGTTGACTACACCGAGCACTTCGTAGCAAAATAGTGTAGAAAAAAGAAGGAATATGACTCTCATGAAGATGGTGAGGTCCATGATGAGTTATTCCGGTTTACCCTATTCGTTTTGGGGACTTGCATTAGAGATATTGGCTTATATTCTGAACTTGGTATCTTCTAAGTCAGTACCTTCTACTTTCACATAATTGTGGACCGGGCGTAAGCTAAGTATGAAACATATTTGGATTTGGGGGTGTCCAGGACATGTGCTGCAGGGAACGCAAGTAAGTTAGAACCAAGGACAGAACTATATTTCTTTATGGGGTATCCTAAGGGAACAAAAGGTGGTCTATTTTGTAATCCTAAGGATCAGAAGATCATTATTAGCACTAATGCCAGATTCTTGGATAATAATTATATTATGGACCACAAGCCCAATAGTAAAATTATTTTGGAAAAAATGAGAAAAAATACCAGTACAACAGAAGAGGAATCACAAGTCATTGATATACCATTGCCTTGTCATAGTGGGAGGATTATTGAGACAGGTATAAATCATGAATAGGGTGCTGATGCATAGGGTTCAGATTCTGCACAACATGTTACTGCTAGTACACAAACACACGTAGTACGTCGTCTTAGTAGGAGGGTTGTTCATCAACCTGATCGGTATATATTCTTGGGAGAGTCTTTTGACAAAATTCTGGCAAAACTAGATACCGAACGTTGTAACTATAATGAAGCACTTCAGGACAAAGATATAGATCTTTGGCAAAAGGATATAAATTTGGAGATATAATATATGTATTCCAATCAGGTCTAAAAACTTATAGAACCACCCGAAGGGATAAAATCCATTGGATGTAAGTGGATCTATAAGAGAAAGAGAGGAGCAGATGGGAAGGTTGAAACCATCAAAGTTAGGCTTGCTGCAAAAGGGTTCTGTCAGGAAGAAAGGATCGATTATGAGAAAATATTTTTTCCAATAGCCATGCTTAAGTCTATTCGGATTCTCTTATACTTTGTTGCTCATTTTGATTACGAAATCTGGCAAATAGATGTCAAGACAGCTTTTCTTAATGGAAGTCTTGACAAGTGTATCTATATGATACAACCGGATGGATTTATTGCGAAGGGCCAGGAGCACATGTTGTGTAAGCTTAAGAGATCCATTTATAGACTTAAACGGGTATCGAGGTCTTGGAATACTCAATTTGATTAAGCCATAAAGTCTTATAATTTTGATCAAAATTTAGATGAGTCCTGTGTTAGGAATATATATTGAAAAGTTATGCTTTTTATGTATTTTATTCTGGATCCCTGGCATATTAATGAGAAACATTTGAGATGGTTTTGCATTTATGATTTTATATTTATATTTGTGATATATGAATGCATAGTCCATATATTCTATCAAGTATTTAACTCGGTGCATGCTGCACGGAAGATTGGGTCAAAGGTTCTGATAGATTATACAGGTAGGCTCACAATCGTAATGGACCCGGACATTCTATTGGTACGATTATAGTACATCGTTATAGTAGTTGGTCTTGGCTAGGTCGAACGAATCGAATCCTGGTATTAAAAATTCGATGTTCGAGCTCAATGTGTTAGTACACTTGGAGTGTATTAAGCGGGATCAACGGGATGATCGACTCTATACTGACTATATAAATTGATACACATCCTGTATTATCATGTGTTGTACAAACTCTTAATCCCGAAGTAATTGATTAATTGTGCTCAGATAATGTACAGTACTTTGAGTTGTCAATGGTTGAGATTTACTCTATGAGATCAACAATACCGATGAGTTGGGTACTGGAATTATTTGTTCGATGATTGATAATCAACTGACGAAAATCACGTCAGATTTAGGTTGAGGATTTTTCCCTCATGTGCTCTGCTTATAAGTTTGAATATGCTAAACCTGTAAGGTGGATCTTCGGATCCGGCATATCAAAAGATTAAGCGGTGCGGTTGCGAGGAGAAGAGGATAATTAAATCGGGTTGTCAGTGACCTATTTTATTTATCGAGAATTCATATCTTAAATGTGGGGAGAATTCAATGCATTTGATAATTGGAAACTCAAGACATAATTTGAATTAGGACCGGGAGTTCAGTCAGGAACTTTAGTGGAATAAGTTCTAGTTCATACGGGAATGGAACTAGCTTTGGAACAGAGTTAGGGATATCCGATTTTCTCGTACGGTTAGCCTGAGTCTTATACTTTCTCGTGATCCCTCACGTAGCCCATTATATACACGAATATTTTTATTGTTGGTTTCGATAATTATTTAATTCAATTTGGACGCCAATTTTATCGCCGGGGACATTCGGGAATTAAATTAAATTAATGAGGGGCGATTTTTGTATTTGGCACACCTAGTGATTACTCCCTAAGTGGCCGGCTCTAGGAGATGGTGGGTTTAATTAAACATGTTAAGTATATCTCTTTATATCCTTTTAGGAATGAGAGGATATACTTAATATATTTTTAATATATTGATATATATCAAGAGGAGGCTAATTGAAAAAAACCTAACCCTAATACTCCCATATAGTCATGGGCCTCCTCTCCTCTTTGGCAATTTTCTTTTTCCTTTTTGGAAATCATTGTGTGAAAAGAAACCAAAGTAGGAAGAACACTTCGATCGGAATCGGTGCCCACACATTGTGATCGTCGTAGTGCGTTCGGGTCATACGTGAGAAGGTTGCAAGGTATTCTTCAACGTATTCAGGATTTCTAGAAACTTATCGATAAGTTTCATTGAGGTATTAAACTATTTAAATATTATAGTTTTCATTTTTCATAAAAATCGCATACGTCGTTTTTTACGGTCACGACATCGATTCAAAATTCTTTTTTTCCGCTGCATGGCTCCCTCTCCAACAATGGTATCAGAGCCATAGTTGCATTTTTCATGAAAAACGATTGTACTAACCTCGGTTTTGCAGCTATAAGTCGTTACGGTCCGGTTATATGATTGAATGAATGAATGTTTTAATTATATCGTTATATTATCATATATCTCGATGGTTTTTATTTCAAGATTAGACTAATTGTACACCTCTTACGTGGGGTATGGGATTTTGGGGATGTAATATATTATTTTATTATATTTTTTTTAGATCTTTGATGTAATTGTGTCATGGAAAACGAGGATCGAAAACAAGATGAAAAGGGTTGAAGGAGGTGGCGGCAGCAGCAGGGCGCCGACTTCTGGGCTCATTTTCGGGGCTTTCGACAATCTTTTTTGATGTGATTTTTTCGCTGAAATAAAGTTTGTCCGTTGACTATCTGACAGTGGTTCAGTTGCGGTTCGATGCGGGCGGCAAAGGGGTCAAAAACTGCTTCATAGTTCAGTGCGCACAGTGGCGGCACTACAGAATTTTGGCCCTTTGAAGATTTTTTTGGGCCACTTCGATATCGTATTTTGACGCAAATTTTTTTGGACATCAAGACCTCGATTTTCTCTACCTACCATAATTTTTTGGGGGTTCGACAGTGGCGGCAAGACGGTCAAACAGCAATTGAAAAATGGTGGCGCAGGGCTGCCAAAGGCAGCATAATTTTTGCCCTTTCAGGGAGCTGTTTGGATGGTTATTTTCAATTTTTTTGGCGTTCCAGTGATGGTCCGAGGTTGTGACGGTGGTCCGGAGGCTGAGAAAAAGATTCAGGTATTTGACAGCTCGTTTAGGGTTCCAAAACCCTATGTGTTTAATCTTTAATTCGAGACTCCCGGATTAAAAGATTAAACGGACGGACCAAATCGTAACGACTAATTATATTTATTTTTTTGTTATTTAATTAATTATTTATTTATTTTATTTAATTACGTGGATGGTTTTTTATTTTATTTGTTTTTCCTTTTATGCAAGATTTTAATTATCGAAAGTATATTAGGAAAAATAATTTTATAAAATGAATAATCCTAACAATTTTTTTAAATGGGAAAATAAATAGATAATTATTTATTTTTGTGTCAAAATTAATAAATATTTTTTAAATAAAACCTGGATAATTAATTTCTTTCGCAAAATTAAATAAGGAAGCTTTTTATTTATTTTGTTATAGTTAAATAAGAAATATTTTAATTGATTAAAATTGGATTTATTTTAATCATGAATTAAAATATGTTTAATCATTTAAAATGAACAAAAAGTAAAAACCCTCGGCTTTTAAAATATAAGTGGGAGAAGGGTTTACTCACAGATAAATTCTACGGTCTCCATTACACGTTCGTAGGAGATGTGATTATAGTGCACGCGCCGGCTTCGATTTTTGGTCTCCATATAGAATGGCTATAGTCATGGTATCTCCGGCACGAATCTTCGAAAGAAATAGATTTGAGACTAGTGCAAAGTAGGGTTCGTTCACACCAGACCCGGGGTTTTGACACAGTATTTTTCAAATTAAGAGTAATGGTTATACATTTAACCTGTGAATAAAAATATTCTCCCGAATGAGTCACTGTTTTTATTTGTGGAGACCAAAATTTATTGGCTATTTAATTTACTTGGAATGTCCTATATCAAGGAATAAAAAAATTGATAAAAGAATTAAAAAAAAATTTCTCTTTTGTTTCTCAGAATTTAATAATGGGATCATTCAATCCCATTAAAAAATTTGATAAAAGAATTAAAAAAATTTCTCTTTTGTTCCCGACAGAACTGAACACCGAACCCTGTAACTACAATGAAGCACTTCAGGATAAAGATGCAGATTGTGAGACCCCGACCCATTTTATTTTAAGAAATGATTAAGTGTTGATGGGAGTAAGAATTAAAAACTTGAGCTTGGTGATGTTTTGAGCTTGGGTATGCATGAAAGGTATGTTAGAGGAAAAATATGAGGTTCTAATGGATGTGGGGACATAAATATGTGAAAAATGTGTGAAGAAAAGTGACATACCTTTACTAATTTGGCCATAACGTTTTGTACAAAATAAATTTTGGTATGAGGTTTGAATCATTGAAAACTAGACTTCCGGAGCTTTAGTTTAAATGTAAGAACGACCCTATTTGAAGTTCGGATGAAGGAGATATGCTCGTTTAAAGTCAGACCAAAAGTGCAGTCGTAGCAGAGACCGATCGAGCAGTCTGTGACGGGCAGAGGTTATAAATCTTGGTTTTTGGGTTATTTTGCTCATTCTCTCTTCTCTCTTGTCTCTCTAATGCTTAGGAGTGATCTAGGGTTTGCCCTTTGGAGGTTCTTGGAGGGTTTCTATGCTCGTTGGAGGCCAATATCTTGCTGTTTCCATGCGCGAGCCACCATAGGAGAGCGTAAGTGTTCATTGAAAGCTCCCTCAAGACATGTAAATTGAATTTTGGTGGATTGGAGTTCTCTAGGGGTTTGATTTTGATGGTGGAACGCCCTTGAGGTAGGATCTAGATTCTTTCTTGTGCTTTGATTTTGATTTGTGTTGATATTTTGCCTTTGGAGAAAACCCTAGCATGCTATGTGGAATAAAACTAAGATTTGAGTATGGGTATTTGGAGAAAATTGAGTTGCGTGAATTTTATGTGATATTTAGGATGTATAAAATCTATGGAAAACGAACTTAATTGGGAAGTTTGGGTTTGTTACGTAGAGTGGTTTGTTGAGGATCGAAACTTTGGGTTATCATTTGAAAGTGGTAACTTGATAAATTATGAATTAATGTTAGTATTTTAACTAAATTTAAAGATTTGGAGCTATTTGATGAAACATGATTTATGTGACCACCATTTTGAGAAGAATTTAGAGTTTTTCAAGAAATGCGTAACTGTGGTTTTAAAAAGTTAAAGGTTTTGTTTGGTTTTTGCTTCAAAAATATTCTGGTGGCCCGAGGGAGATTTTGAAAATGACTTTTCTTCCTTTAAAGGTTATTTTGTGCAAAAAAATGGGGCAAACGGTACTAAAAAAATCATTTCAGTGTTAAAAACTAAAATTTTTGGCTTGAAAAAGAATCAGGAGCACGACCGATTGATAGACCGCTCGAGCAGTATATCGGGCGGCCTTTTGGCACTCTCGGTTCTTTAGTGCAGGTGAGAGACCGCTCGAGCGGTCTTCTCACCGATCGAGCAGTCTGGGTCATTTTTCAAAGTTTTGATGCTTTTCTTAAAGGTTTGGATCTTGGGTACTTTGGCCCTAATTGCCTAAAATACTTGTTTTTACATTGATTAAACCCTTGGTTAGGCCCCTTTGAAAGATTTTAAGTTTGTTGTTTCTTTGGAAAAGAAAAAGAATAATAATAAGAATGATAATAATAAACTAAACTCAAGCGAGTTTGGGATATGAAGTGGGGTAGTTTTGGTAAGGCATGGATGGAAAGGCATTTCAAAGTACTTGAATGGAATTTGTTTTGACGATAAAGTAGGAAATTTGAAATGTGGAATGTGCATAATGAGGGGCTGCGGTCCTATGGTGAAATCCCGCGAAGGTTTATATATTCAAAGATTAAATGTAAAAAAACTAAACACTTGATTTCAATGAACTGTATAGATTGATGTGAATTAAGTTGGCATGGCGGGTCAGTGGTGAGAGACCGAAAACTTGCGCAAGATGGGGACCACGTGCCCATGAATTAGCCCTCGAAATATGGTGTTGTGTCGTGGTGAGTTATAAACCTATCTATTACCCAATAGCTTTGCGTAGCCTATTGGGGGAATAGGGAGGGGTTTATATAAGCTACGCCCGATGCGGGTTCATTGTTATGATACGATTTTGTGATGAATTGGGTAATGAAAATGTGATTTGGTTTATGTGAAGAAACGGGTGAAGAGAATAAATGTGAAAGAAATGAATATTTGGAAAAATGTTTAATGAATGAATAACTTGGAGTGCGTGGAAATAAATAATAGATTTATGGAACTTGTATTATTATTCTGATTGCACCCATCACACCTCACAAATCATGTTTAGCATAGAATTAGTCTTTGTCCTACGAGTTTCGGATCATGTGTGTATACAAAACCATTTCAGGTTTCAAGGATCCGGGACGATACCACGGTAGAGGATGCATGTGGGGAAAAGGCTATGAGGAAGAGTTAATATTTCTTTGTTTTTATATTATGATTGTACAGAAAGTGAAGTGGATAATTGTAATAATTCTAGTGCTGTAAATGAACTCTTTAAAGTTGAAATTTTTGTTTAGCCTCTGTGGCACATGTGTATATCGTGAGAATAAAATATTTTATTTATGATTGCTTAAAGGAAATAAAGTGTTGTTATTAAGAAAGTCATTGTGGATAGCTTTCATGTGGGATAATTTGGGTTGCATCCATGGGTTCCCAGGATTTGGGGCATTACACAGATCTTTGGCAAAAGGCTTTGAATTCAAAAATGAAATGTATGTATTTTAATTAGGTCTGAAAACTTGTAGAACCATCCAAATGGATAAAACCCATTGGATGCAAGTAGATCTATAAGAGGAAGAGAGGAGCAGACGGGAGGGTTGAAACCTTCAAAGCTAGGCTTGTTGTAAAAGGGTTCACTCAAAAAGAAGGGATCGATTATGACAAAACATTTTCACCGGTAGCCATGATTAAGTCTCTCCAGATTCTCTTATCCATTGCTGCTCATTTCGATTACAAAATTTGGCAAATGGATGTCAAGACAGCTTTCCTTAGCGAAAGTCCTGACGAGTGTGTCTATATGGTACAACCAGATGGTTTCATAGCAAAGGACCAGGAGGATATGTTGTGCAAGTTGAAGAGATCCATTTATGGACTTAAGCAGGCATCAAAGTCTTGGAATACTCGATTTGATCAAGCCATAAAGTCTTATGAATTTGACCAGAGTCCAGATGAGTCCTGTGTGTACAAGAAGCGTAATGGAAGCGTGGCAGAAGTGTGGTAGTCTTTCTAGTACTTTATGTAGATAATATCTTGCTCATCGAAAATGATGTGGGGGTGTTACCTTCGGTAAAAGTACGATTATCTGGGCAGTTCGATATGAAGGACTTGGAAAAAGCCAATCATATCCCCGGGATCAAGCTTTTGTGATATCAAAAACAAACGATGTTGGGCTTATCACAAGAAAAGTATATCGATGATACCTTGCTCGTTTTAGCATGCAGGACTCCAAGAAAGGATTTTTCTTTTTCAGAAATGTATTCACTCTATCCAAGGATCAGTGTCTTAAGACACCTGATGAGATAGAGAAGATGAAGGCAGTTCCTTATGCTTCGACAGTAGGAAGCCTAATGTATCCTATGCTTTGCACTAAACCCGACATATGTTTTTCCATTGGCATGGTTAGCAGATATCAGTCGAACATAGGGCATGAGCATTAGACTGCGGTAAAGAATATAATCAAGTACCTGAAAATGACTAAAGAATATATATTTGTTACCAGGCAAACAGTCTAGTACCTTTAGGGTACACAGACTTGGATTTTTAGTCAGAGAAAGATTTCCGTAAGTCTACCTCAGGATATGTGTTTATCTTGGGAGGTGAAGCTATAAGTTAGAGGAGTATCAAGCAGTTCTATATTGCTGATTCCATTATGGAGGCTGAGTACTCGGAAACTTCTAAAGCAGCCAAGGGACCGCTTCGCTCAGGAACTTCTTGTTGGATCTGGATGCGGTGCCTTAAGTTTAGTCAGCTATTACATTTTATTGTGACAATAGCAGTGCGGTTGTAAACTCGAAAGAGCCAAGTGTCCACAAGAAAGGAAAGCACATTGAGCGTAAGTATCAGTTCATACGAAAAATTGTATAGAGGGGTGATGTTGCTGTGACTAAGGTTGCATCAGAGGACAACCTTGTAGATCATTTTACAAAGAGCCTACCAGCTAAGACTTTTGATAGTCATGTAGAGAGCATGAGAGTCAGATGTATGGCAGCATAGTTTTGAATATAAGTGGGAGATTATAAGGTTTGTATACAAAAAATTATTGATTTTATTTGGTTTTAGTATTTAATTTTATTTTATTAAAATTAATTTTTTATTTTATGAGAATCTTAATAAGCAATATATGCAATATTATTTTTTTAAAGATATGCATAGTTGTCCTTTACTTTGTACAGTATTTAATCTGGTATGTAGAGTACGACTTGCACACATAAGACCAGAATATATGTTATTGCAGAATATAAATTTTTGTTCACAGTTTAGATGAAAATGGATAAACCATCGGTACGACTGTAGCACATAGTTTTAGTAGGCCTGCCTTGGTTACGGAGAACAGATAATAGCGTCGTCTATTGTTCCGACTCACTGTGCTAGTACACTTGTGTGTATTGAATAGTACCACATTGAGATAATTAATTTTATACTAACTATATAAATTAATTCACACCTCAAGGTTATTATGAGAGTGCTTATACTCTTAATCCTGAAATAATTATTATTTACGTATATTTAATACTCGTTGTTTTTATTCATTAAAGGGTGCGTTGTGTAGCGGTATTAATTATGTTACGACCCAACCCCGAGTCCGTGAGCTAAATCCCAAGTCAAACCATACAAGAACTATAACCATCAATAACTTTTCCAAGCATTAACATGTGCGCTACAATATGACGTTAAAAAAAAAAGAAGTTTTCCTTTCATTTATGCGTTCAAAATATACAAACTAAATAAACCAAGTTTCAAAAGTTTATTTACAAAATCACTTAAGGATAGGTAACAATCTATATTTAACTTTAAGCCTTTATTTCAATTACATTCATCCAAATAACTTTATGTACAAACATAAAAAAAATACTAGATCCTTCCTCTAGCTTTTTCCGTAATGCACCCTTCGCCTTGGTATCACCCCTAATCCTCAGGACCTGAAATGGTTTAGTACACATAAATGAGTCAAAACTCGTAGGATAAAGACTAACTCAAATGTTATGCATGATTTGTGATGGGTGCAATCAAAGTAGAAATGCAAGTTTCACAAATTTGTTATTCATTCACACGCACACACCCATGCACACAAATTTGTCCCATAAATTTATTCGTTCATATCACATCCACTTTTATTTCATTATTCACATTCATTGAACCCTTGTTTTCAACACATTCCTTTCCTTCACATTAACCATATTACTATCCCATTACCCGGTTTCTCACAAAAACTGTATCACATTGTTAATACTCGGTTTGTCACAAAAATCGTATCACATCCAATGAACCGGCGTCAGATGTACGTAGCTTATAGAAACATGTCCCATTCGCCCCAACAGGTTATGTGAAGCCGTTGTGGAATGGGTCGCTCTATAACTCATCACGACACAACCACCACATTTCGGAAGCTAACCTGTGGGCATGTGGTCCCCATATTGCGCAAGTTTTTAGTCTTTCACCGTGAAGCTGTTCAAGCCCAACTTAATTCACATCAATTCATACTCGATTCATTATTCGTTAATTACACTCATTTTTCATAATTCGAGAGTCCAACTCTACAACCGGTTCCTCTCCTAATCATTTTCACATATTATCATTTTGATTCCAATATCAAAATTTCCATTTTAGTTTCACATCTCGTTCTGTTTTAGTGTTCAAGTTCTCTTTCAAGTCACATGCATCATAAACTACAACACACAATTTCTCATAATTCACATTTCTTTCATCAATTTTATAAGGTACCAACAATACAAGATTAATTCAATCGAGATCATGTTGTTTGAAGAAAATATAATACATCCATCATATGCATATATACAAGTTTGAAACCCACGTTTCCCTTCCAAAAGTTTAGAATTTGAAATGATGATTATGTCATATCATAATCCTAAAATACCCATTCTTGTTCTTTCAAAACTATCATTGTATGTAGAAAACCCGCTTTCGTCGTAAAATCCAACTAACCGGCCCAACACATGGATCCTAATCCAAATATATTTATATAAGTGTATCAATAGCTCAATGGACAAGAAATTTGGTAAAAAGTCCAATGAGGATGAAAAATAACATTTTCCAAGACAATTGGTCAAAAACGGGTGAAAAATGATTAAGAAAATTTGACATACCTTTACTATTTTGGTCATAACTTTTGCTACAAAAAGAATTTTATTATGAGAGTGGTGTCACTGAAAAGAAGACTTTTGAGGCTTCAGTTTGAGAATAAGAATGACCTAATTTGGAGTTCGGATGGTGAAGATACACTAATTTAAAGAAAACCTTCTTCAACTAGCGAAAACAACCGCTCGAGCGGTCTCTCAAGCGGCCTGACCTGCAACAAGAAGCTGAGACCAACCTAGGACCACCCGATAGACTGCTCAAGTAGTTTTTCGAGCTGTCCATCACCGAACGACCACTCGAGTGGTCTATCAGGCGTGTGGTCCCAGTCTTGCGCAAGTTTTCAGTCTTTCACCGTGAAGTTGTTCAAGCCCAACTTAATTCACATCAATCCATACTCGGTTCATTATTCGTTAATTACACTCATTTTTCATAATTCGGGAGTCCAACCCTATAACCGGTTCCTCTTCTAATTATTTTCACATATTGTCATTTTGATTCCAATATCAAATTTCCCATTTTATTTTCACATCACGTTCTGTTTTAGTGTTCAAGTTCTCTTTCAAGTCACATGTATCATAAACTAAAATACAAAACTTCTCATATTTCACATTTCTTTCATCAATTTCATAAGGTACCAACAACACAAGATTAATTCAATCGAGATTATATCGTTTGAAGAAAATAGAATACATCCATCATATGCATATATACAAGTTTGAAACCCATGTTTCCCTTTTAAAAGTTTAGAATTTGAAATGATGACCATGTCACATCATAATCCTCAAATACCCATTCTTGTTCTTTCAAAACCATCATTGTATGTAGAAAATTTGCTTTCATCGTAAAATCTAACTAACCGGCCCAACACATGCATTCCAACCTAAATGTATTTATATAGGTATATCAATAGCCCAAGGGACAAGAAATTTGATAAAAAGTCCAATGAGGATGAAAAATAACATTTTCCAAGACATTTGGCCAAAAACGAGTGAAAAATGGTTAAGAAAATTTGGCATACCCTCACTATTTTGGTCATTACTTTTTCTACAAAAAGAATTTTATTGTAAGAGTGGTGTCACTGGAAAGAAGACTTTTGAGACTTCAGTTTGAGAACAAGAATGATCCTATTCGGAGTTTGGATGGTGAAGATACACTGATTTAAAGAAAACCTTTTTCAACCAGCGAAAACGACTGCTCAAGTGGTCTCTCGAGCAGTCTGACCTACAACAAGAATCTGAGACCAATCCAGGACTGCCCGATAGACTGCTCGAGCGATCCTTCGAGCTGTCATACATCAAAAATTGATTTTTTTTGTAAATTTTGAAGCCAACACCCATCCAAATCCATTTTTTCTTGGGTAATTAACTATAACATAAAAGAAAAGAAAAATTACATGTTTACAAGGGGCATAACCCCAGGCCTTACATACCTAAAACACAAGTAAACACAAAGCCAAAACCCAAAGCAGCACCAAAATACCCAGCTTTAGGCTAAGCTATATCCAAAATAAAAACTACTAGGCAAAGAATGATGCCCCGGCTATAACTTAACAAAGTAATGGGCAGTGAATCGACGCCACCTATCATAGCAAAAACTCCAATAGAGAATCCATCAGGCCCAGGGGTCTTATTAGATTAGAGAGACCACATGAAAAATTTGATCTCCTCATCCGTCACATCACATTTCATTTTCTCAATACTTTGAGGGGATAACATACTCTGAATAAAAACCCTCATGACTTCATCATTAGTCCTCTGAGTAATATCTTTCCTACCAGGAAGACCTTGGTAGTAGTTAATAATGTGCTTAGAGATGTCCTGTCTATCAGTAGAGATAGTACCATCATCCTTAGTGATCGCGGAGATCCTAGATTTATTACGCTGAAACTTGATGGATTTAAAAAAGAACTTATTATTTAGGTCCCCTAAGTTAAGCCATTGAAGCCTAGCTTTATGTTTCAGAAAGCTCTCTTCAGCTAGGCACAGCTCAACAAAAAGCTTATAAGCGTCCCTCTCTTGGTTGAACAAGACCTTATCATGCGGCTGTCTATCTAGCTTAATTTGAAGGTTGTCAAAGACTTCCCTTTGGCTCAGCACCCTATTGGTAAGATCACTGAAAGACACCTGGTTAAGTAGTTTCAATTTAACTTTCAACATTTTGAGCTTCTTACAAACAGCATACATAACCGACCCAAGCACATTTTCTTGCCACACCTCCTTAAACAAAGGAAGGAATTTGGGGTTGTTAGCCGAATAGTCAAAATATTTAAATGGTTTCGTAGCTTTAGGGCCACCAATATTAAGGAGAGTCTCAATGTGGGCATGATCTGAGATACCAGGAGGGTAAAAATAGGTACAAGATCGGGGAAAAGCCAAACCCCAAGCCTCATTTACAAGGGCATGGTCTATTTTGGACTTAATAAAATTTTCCCCTGTTGATTATTCGACCACGTAAACTGGATACCACTATACCTAAGATCATCAAGCTCAGCTTCAAAAAGACACTTACTAAAATCATCCATATGGGACGGCCATCTACTACAACCCCCAAAATGATCCTCGAAAACCCGAATGGCATTAAAGTCACCCAAAAGTAACCAAGCAAACCATCCAAGCTCGGAGCAAGGTTCACAATCTTTTTCCATAGACTAACCTGATTCCCTTAAGTATTTAACCCATAGACAAAAGTGGCCCAAAAGGAGACTTAGGATTCAAGAATGGAGACCTTATAGTGGATCCATTGCTCACTTGAGTCTAGGACTTGAACATTAAAAATATCTGGATCCCAACAGACCCCGATTCTACCCAAAATACCAAAATCATAATTATATGCCAAATTCCAATCATGGAATTTTTTTAATCAAAAACAGATTTGGCCTTATCTTTTTTTATCCTAGTTTCATTCAAAGCAATTAAACCAAATTGAGACTTCCTAACAAAACCTTTTAACTCATTTTGCTTAAGACAACTATTAAGCCCACAAACATTCTAAGAAATTATTTTAGACATAATAAAATAGGGTTAAGAAAGTAACGTCTTCTTCTTTGTATTGCTGCTATCCAACTTTCTGCCATGGTAGTCCCACGATGAAGAGGAGGTTTGATCATGTTCACTATCGTCCATTGGAGTGATGGGTTCTAATTCTGTGCTCAGACGTGCTACCAACACGAGGTCATCCCCTCTAGCTGATTGACTCCTTGTAATCGGACAATGAGCTGCCGGCTCCTGATAGATGTCCTTAACTTTTGGTATCTCAACATGAGCGTTTGGGTCACTAGTCTCTTCAATAGGCATTTTATGAACCTCGACAGCAGCTGATTGTGTAGTACCAGGAGTATTTGCCCCTAGTTCCTTGCTCACAACCACCTCACATCGAACCAAATTAGAGGAAGACGGAATATCAATAGTCTCATCCACAACCTGGACTCCTACATCAACCTCCTTGCCCTTGCCCACTCAGGCCCATTTCTGTTGATTCTCCACTGATTTATGAGATTTGCATTCTTTAACATCATGACCGAAAGCTTTACAGTAGGTTCACACAACTGTAACTCCTTGATATTCAGCTCTGATAAGCACAGAGTCACCTTCACATTTTACCATAACCGAGTGCCTCAAAGGTTTAGCCGCATCAATTTCAATGCATACCCTGACATAGGAGATTCTCTGTTGAGTGTCAGTAGCTTTATCAAGGAAGAGCGAAACTCTTATAACACTAGCTATTCTGCTCAAACATTTTGGATTCTAAAATTCTAGAGGAAGATCATGAAACTTAACCCATACTGGGATTTTTGAGATAGCCTCCTTTATAAATTTAAACCGTTTCTTCCATCTTTGGAGAAGGAGAAGCTTACCTGAGAAATTCCATTGCCCTGTATCTAAGATACTCTCTATAGCCTCAACAAATTTCAATTTAAAGATGAAGAAGCCCTTGTCATTACCAAACACATCAACCAGACCATTTTACTCCCATAACATCCTAGTCGTGGCACGCAACAGCTCAAAAGCAAGATTAGAATCAAGAAAATACCCCACAAGGCAGTCTTCCCACGATTTCTCATCTACGAGTTCTTTATCAATCTCAATAACATCAAAGTGTTTAGGGTTTGGGATTTCAAAGAATTCCAAATTCATACCTGAAGATGTCCGATTAGTAAGAAGTCAAGCCCAAGTCGTCGGTTGAGACAAATTATGATGCACCTTGGGTGCAGGATCCGCCACCTCATGCACAACCTCTAGAGAATCCACACTAGGAGGAGTTCAGTTGGCAACTACTGATGCCCATGACCGTGTCGAACCCCGACCCCCAAAATGTATACCTCCTCTTTCGCAAAATCAGACTCTGCCACAGTCACTAGCAGCCCAACCTTTGAAGTTGGGATCACGGATGGGGTCTCCCCATGCATCTGATATCCAGCCATAAGCCCGGTGAGCCTCTTCCACATACTTCAACCCCACATCCCGATTTGCAGTATCCTCTTTGTGCGCAAGTACTTCAGAGATTCTTTCAATTTGTTGTTCAGCCATACTTGTGAGACCCTGACCCGATTTCTTTTTCGTCATTTTCAGACGTATGTTACGTGTTTTCTTTCAAGCATGTTTTTACTACTTTTGATGCATGATCAGGCTTAGATATGCATGCGGGGTAGGTTCTGGGGGCCGTGGGCCGTTGTGGTGGGAATGCCAAAAATTTTCAAAAACATATATTTTGGAGGCTTATAAATATCTGGAGTTAGATATTTTTTCAAAGGATATTTTTCAAAACTTAACTCCTAAGTTTTCTATTTTTCTCTTTGCCTTCCCTCTAAGTTCTCGGGGGCTTGGGGCTCAATTTTTGATGATCAGACAACGAATTCCTACTATTGGTGCGGTGGGCTATACAACCATCCGGTCCGAATTTGGTTCTGGCGAAGCTCAATTTTTCACGTAGATCGAAGCGTCGAGTTTTAAAATCACCGAGGTAGGATTCTATACCTGTATATTTTATAAGGGTGCTATGGGTAATCGGGTGTCTTTTTACTAGTTAGATTGTTGTAGATCTGAGTTTGAATCAAGCTAGGATTTTGGGTTTAAAACCTTGTTTTCAGCGATTTCGTGGATGGAATCGGGTGCCAGATATTTCTGTGGTGGCCATGGTGTTAGGCATAGGCGTGTGTATGTTTGAGGATATAAAAAGGGAGGTTCGAGGCATCAATTTAGGGGTTTAGAGGTTGAACCCGTAGCTCAAAATCAGTTTCTAGGTAGGTTCAGTCGATTGAACTCATAGGTTCAGTCGACTGGATCATGGTTCTTGGGGTTCAGTCGACTGAACTCATAGGGTCAATCGACTGAACCGTGTGTTTGGGCGTTTTGGCCTTTTCAGTGTGTTTTTCAGTCGACTGGGGGTAGGGTCCAGTCGACTGAAGTTGTGGGCTGGTGGTTTCTGGTTTTGGGTTGGTTGGTTGTGTGGTGGTTTCGGGGGTCGTGTGATAGCCTCGTGTGTTTGTTTGATGCCATCCTCGGGGACGATGAGTTGGTGAGATGTGGGTGTTTATTATGTGTTGAGTGCTTGGGCTCGTGGTTTCTTTTGAAAAAGGGTCTTGGGTCATGAATCGTGAGGTTTTTGGGTTTTTAGTTGACCTTCGGGCTAGGCTTGGTTGTTATACGTGGCTATGTGCTTTTATATCGGGCTTATGCATGTTATAACGGTAGCTTATTCATGCATGGATTATGTAATGTGATTTACATAGATTTCGATGGCATTATGTGTATTATGATTTGTGCTTTTAGACCTTGAGTTTTATAGGCATGGATGTGGACTTGAGAAATGAATGCATGTAGTGGATGCTGCATGGTTGTAGGTTTATATGAGTCGCGTGTATAGCATGTGACACGATTTGTGATACGTAATGATAGTACGTGATTTTATGCATTTAAAACCTTATTATGTTATGCATAGGTGTATGGAATGAGATAGATGGTTATGTAAGCTCTGGCTAACGATGATTACATTAGGGTTACGACCCTTCGGTTAAAGTCTGAGAAGATTACGTCAGGGTTACGACCCTTCGGTTAAAGCCCGTAAAGAAGCGTTTGATAGGGCTATGGTCCCTCGATGCAAGTCCGTAAAGAGGTATTCGTTATGGCTATGGTCCCTCGGTTAAAGTCCAGAAAGATGCATTGACGGGGGCTACGGTCCATCGGTGAAAGTCTGAGAAGATACATGGATTGCATGAGTTGCATTATGGGACGGATAGACCAGTTTTCAAATTTTTTAAGAGTCGTGTATATCGCGATCTAAAAACCGTTTTCAAACCATTTTTCAAAGCTCCTGTGAGTGAGTTTAATGATGGTATGTATCCTCGCTTCCCTTGCATGTGAAAACTGTTTTAAAGGCTTGAAAAAGAGTCTAAAACTGCACTTCGATTTTTCTAGCATGTTTTGTTTATATTGCATGCTTGTCTAGTTTATGCTGAGCTTTGACTCATGGTGTGGGATAAAACGTTTTCAGGTACCGATCGCGCGCACTGATTCGGGGTTGCTGTTGGAGCGGAAGAGTTATAGTCTTCCTTTTTGTCTTTCTGTTACATGTATGCTTATAACATGTTTTTTGGGCATTGGAGCCGTGTAATGTTGCCGTTTGGCGTTTATATACAATACATGTATGGTTTACTTTGAGAGTGTATTCTTAGAATGGGTGTATGTTTGGTTATTTTTTGGTGTTTCACGTGGCCCGGAGTTTGGGGCGTGACAGTAATTTTGTCGTATTGAGCCATGTTGAGGAGCAAGAGATTTTGATCAATTTCTACCTCTTCCTAACTAAACGCGTTCTCCTCTTTCGACGGAGTGGAAGGAATCAGCACGGATGGTTTGGCTAGGCCAAGACCGCACAATTTCCTAAAACAGGCTTCCAACGCTTCAAACATCTCGGCATTCAAGGGTTTCTGACCACCTTGGACACTAAGAGTTTCATTCTCAACCAACTCGTCTACACTTGAGAGGATAGTGTGGATCTTGCTTGCTTCCTAGAAAATTTCACTAAGTTTTGCTAGAGATCTTGAGTCGCTATTAGGAGGCGACACTCTGTGTGCCGAAGGCACCGGCGATGCGGGTTCCAAAACCCTAGACTTGGAGGGGGTGGCCTCCATTAGTACTAATGTATCCATCGCAAAGAAGAAAAGAAACCCTAGGACGCACACCAAATTCTCACCGTGAATCGCACCACTCGTTGCACACACATCGCGTGTTTTTACCACTTTTAAACACTCACAATTGTCATAACCAAACCCATTTTCATTCCAAAACATAGAATTTTTAGTATCTTAAGCCCCTTTTTATATAATAAACTCTCAAAATATGGTAAATCATTTCTCAAAAACTCTAATTTTTCAAAATAACCCAACTCAATCCACACATACACCTATCAATTCTTCAATCATGCATGAAATCAACTAGATTTTTACTCACATAACCAAAATATCAACCCAAATCAACACAAAACATAAGAGATAATCTAAATCCTACCTCAAATAGCATCCAAGCTTTGAAATCACCAATGTTTCCCACCTAGGGTTTTAGCTACCCTCTTAGATTCCTCCTTGATGCGTCAATCTCACTCCTCTTACTCCAAAGCTTTAGCTTTTCACTTGATTGCCTCCATTTAAGATTTTAATTTCACTATTTAGGGTGAAGAAGGGTTAGGGTTTAAGGGTTGATGGGAGTTGTCCAAAATAACCAAAAGAAGAAGAAGATAAGAGATGGGGGAGGTTGGCATTAATGGGGTACGGGGTTTCTCTCTCTCTCTCTCTCTCTCTCTCTCTCTCTCTCTTGATTGTTCTAGAAAACACATGGCCCTTGTTTGGCTAATTATTATTATTTCCCTCTTTTTCTTCCTAAGTTTTGCTCTTATAGCTTATTTCTACTCTAATTTAATTCCATTAACTTCATAATTTAATTTCGCATTTACAACATGTTAATATCATTCATTACCATGTATCTCAACGTCACTTTCACATATTATTAATTTAACCGTTAACAAACAAAATTTTATAGCATCGACACCCAAACTTAATTATGTCTCTTCTCTTAACCAAAAACATGGAAGAACAAAATAAACGCGTACCGAGCTGTTACAACTTTCCCCTAGATTAGACTAATATCTGCTTACAATGCCAACGACATAACAGATATTTGGTCTAGTGTAGAGCATGGCATACATGAGACTTCATACTGTCGAAGTATAAGGAATACCTCTTATCCTCTCTATCTTCTGAGGTGTCCTAGGGCACTGATCCCTAGATAGAGTAATCCCGTGTCTGAAAGGAATAAATTATTTCTTCGAATTTTTCATGCCAAATCGAGCAATAATCAAGTTAATATAATGGGGTTGGGATAATCCCAACATCCTACGTGATCGATCTCGAATGAGCTTGATCCCAAGGATTTGGCCCGCTTATCCCAAATCTTTCATGTCAAATTGACTCGACAACCACACCTCCACCGAAGATAGCAACCCCACATCGTTTCCGATTAGAAGAATGTCATCATCATAAATGACTAGAAATGCCACCTTATGCCTATCGCGTTTTCAGTACACGCAATACTCGATAGGACACTTATCAAAGCCAAAGCTTTTAATCGCCTGGTCAAATTGAGTGTTCCAAGACCTTGATGCTTTCTTAAGCCCATAAATGGATTTCTTAAGCTTGTAGATCATGTGCTCCTGGGCCTTTGCTATAGATCTATAAGCTCCCTAACCTGATTAGAGTACATGGACTCTATCTCAGATTCCATAGCCTTTTGCTATAATTCTGCATCCTTGTCTCGCAGTGCTTCATTATAGTTTCTGGGTTCGGTATCATATTTTTTTAGGATCTTGTCGTAAGACTCTCCCAAGAACATGATCTCTCAGATTTACGAACAACCCTCCCACTACGACAAAGCTCCTGCTATGTACTCACGATAGGTGGTATCTCATTCAGTTAATTAGGTATGTTTTTCGATTGTACCAAATTTTCATTCTTCACCTCTTTAAGAACAACTTGTGACTGGAATTTGTGATTTATTACATAATCCTTTTTCAAGAATCTAGCATTTGTGCTAACAAATACCTTCTGACTCTTAGGATTATAAAATAAACCACCGTTCGTTCTTTTAGGGTATCCTACAAAGAAACAGACATCTGTATTTGGTACCACCATACTTGCATCTCCCACCAACACGTGTGCTGGGCAACCCCATATCCAGAAGTGTTTAAGACTTGGCTTACGCCCAGTCCATAACTCCAAAGGGGTTTCGGGAACTTCTTTAGTAGGCACTGAATTCATAATATATGATGCTGTTTCTAATGCATACCCCCAAAACGAATGCGGTAAATCTGAATAACACATCATGCACCTCACCATCTCCTTAAG
>JAOTRH010106175.1:0-15606 GCA_034768845.1 Heliamphora exappendiculata | reverse complement strand
ATAAAAGATCAGTTTGGTCAACACTGTGGGAACCTTCTGAATAGAGTCAAGAATATTCCTCTCATGCCTAGTGTGGTACAAGACATGGTTTAACGGTAAGCAATAACTCTTTTATCGAACTTAAAGGAGCGTGCAACCAGAAGGCTTGCTCGCCTCCCTGACATAGTCCTAAGACAGTAAACTGACCAGGGTATTGGGTCGACCAAGTAAGGGCTGAGAACAGTGCAAGATGCGTGCGAGAATGGAAATAAGAAAGTCATATTAAGAAGAAATGATGTTTTTAAGTTTAGCCCTCTTATTTATTTTAAAAATAGTCCCCAGCAGAGTTGTCAGAAAATACTTTGGCGCTGGAATTTTGGGTTTATTCAAAAAAAAAAGAATTCAAGAGTTATTTTGAAGGCTTTTAACACCTTAAAAACCAAAAGATTTTGAAAATATTTTTCATTAAAAAATGATGTCGCCACTTGATTTTTGAGAAAAACCAAGAAAAATAAAAAGAAACACTAATCTTTAAAATGTTTAACCAGATAAAATATGGGTTCAGGAGCTAAGGCACGAATCAGAAAAGGTATGTAAATACAGAGGTTGGCGTCTTCTAATCATCATTGATTCTTAATTAGATTTCTTAAATGTATGTAAATACAGAAAATAGGGGCAAAGAGAGAACAAAAAAATCAAGTTAAAAAATATATATTTTAGATATTTAACCACGTAATAAAAGGAAACAAAACATTAAAAAAAAAGCCTACTTCCTAATCATGCTGGATCTAAACTAAAGGATACATGATAAAAGCCGCTCGCAATAAGTGAAGAAAATAATCCTAAAACAAAATTGTAAATCCTAAACATGTTAATACTACACTACAAGATGCATGCTGGACTTCATAGGCTGTTAACAGAATAATATAACAGCAAAATTATGCTACTGGACAGCAAAAAGGTTGCAGCCGTAACCTACAGAGGTTGCGGTCGTAATGAAAATAAGCCAAAATTTTGCGCCCACGACATCAATTGTTATGCCCGTAAAGATATAAGTGCCAGAATGTTGCGCCCGCAACATTGATTGTTGCGACCACAAGGAGTTTAGGCACTGTTTGATGAATTCTATGAAATAGTGTGTTGGAGTATGAATGTGTGATGCATCTACGATATAAAATAGAATTACAGAAATATGTTATGACTAATTTATCCAAAACACAATGAAATCATGAAAAGCTCGATATTAACTACAATCCTAGAATCAAGCATTCAACAATAAAACATGCAAATGAGGTAATTGAGACGACAAAATTCAATGGAAACAAACCATAAAAATGAACCACAAACTGCGAATGAGGAGAGTGACATATGAATGACGCGATAGAAATGAAAAAATCAAATCAAAATATGAAAATATGTAACTAAAACATACGAATAACAAGTTGAATAAAAATAATAAACATGCAAATAACAATGTTGAAATAAGAAATTTAACCCGACCTCTCCACGGGGATAAAAGGCATGGAAAGGGAAGTGTCGGGGATTGTGCAAATATACCTAGAACGTGGTATTCGGGTGTATCCTCAAGTCGTGGGGATGCAATGGTCGTTATTCCAATCGCTAAGAAAATGGTCCAACTCTAGTACTCCGAGCGAGAGGGTAATGAAAGTGTGTAAGAAATCGGGGTTAGGATCTGTGGTTCGATAAGTATCCATGTTATCGACGTCAAAAATTGTCCTCTAAAAATTGTACCAAAGGTACGTATTTATAGAAAATGCCACCCAATGAGATGGTGACACATCCTAAACTCAAAAGATTCCCTAAAAGGTTGTAGTCGCAAGCTTTGAAGGTTGTGACCGCGAGATTGAAGGTTGTGGCCTCAAGGTTGAAGGTTACGGGCACAAGGTTCTAAGGTTGCGGGTGCAATTACTTGGGCAAGTGAACAACCAGGTCGCAAGGTTTAAAGGTCACGGCCTCAATGTTCGAAAGATGTGATCTTGTGGCTCGATATCATGGAGTACTGGTCTTGAATCATTTCCTGACGATCATTTAGAGACTTTGCGCATCATCCAACTCAGTTTTCATCATTGGATTCACCCGAATAAGCCTAAGATTCGGCGGGATTAAATTGGGGTGTCTACAGTAACCATTTTTCTTAGGCATTATATTACACAAGAAAGTTCTTAATGAGAGAGAAACAATAGAGATAAATCAAATGGGGGTAGTTGTAGACATCAATATCAACATAGGGATCTTACCCCCATGGTCAATCAAAAAGTGTTCTTTAAAAATATTCAAGAAGGTTCCAAAAATAAAAAATTTAACACAAATTTGGAGATCCTTCATTTGAAAAATAATCAAGTAGACTCAAACTATAAATTTTTTAACTTCTTACCGACAAAAACCAATAAGACAGCTTTTTTATTTTGATTTATTTCATAAAAATTGATTTACTTTGAATTAATCGAGTTTTTTAGATTTTGAAAGTCAAAAGAACTACAAAAAAATATTTAAAAATAAATATAACCCTTCTTTGTTCTTTTCTTGCTTTTTGTTTTTATTTTTTTTAGAGAAATAAATATCATTCCAAAACACATGTTCCAGTTGGAGTGTTTCTAAGGTTTTGTCAACGAGTCAATTTTTTGAGGTACTGTGAACTGGTTTCCCTATCAGGTCTGACTTTCTAACCCATACGGCTCGAGTTTTAGGCAAAAATAATATGGGGGTGTTGGGTTTCTAGCAAAAAAAAAAACATTTCTGCCAGTTGATCGCTCGAGCACCAAAAAGGACTGCTTGAGCGCTCGACTGCAAGTGAGCAAAATTTTGAGATTTCGGCTTTCTGCTGTGGGGTCAAATGTGTCCCAATATTCTACAATTATGACAAATATGGACAAATGTTTTGACATTATTTGACTTTGGTGAATATTTTTGAAAAATATTTCTCAAAGTTTGACCCTTAACTTGAATAGAATTTTTTAAAATATTTTGATCAAAATTCACAGCTTTCACAAAATTAACTTTACTTAAGTCTCTTAAGACAAAAGATTTGTGAACATACCCAAGTCTAGATCGATCTGATGCCCATTTTTGCACACTTAGAATTTCTTCCAAAGTAATGGAATCTCCATTTAACTTTTCAAGCATAGCATTAAAAGAATCAAGATTTTTTTACAAATTTATAACTCTCGACTCAAGTAACATTTTTTACAAAATATTTTCATGCACATTTTTTTCAAGATTAACAATTGTGTTTTTAAAAATTTTGCATGATTCAATTAAGTCACCTTTATCTTTTTCAGCAGCATTCAATTTTTTTGTTAAAATGACTTTATGAGTTTTTAATTGACTAACTTCAAATAAATTTTTAGACAATTCTTGTTTCAAATTTTCTATTTTCTTTTCAAATAATTTTATTTTTGTAGTCAATTTCAAATTCATTTTAGTCAATTTATAGCTTTCACCATACAATTTCTCATATACATACTGAAGCGATTCACCATCTTCTTGATCATAATCAGATTCATTATTATTATCAACTAATGCACTTTATGAACTTTCACAAACAGATTTAGGAGTAGTGCATATAAGTGCATAATCAACTGAATTTATTAAAGCACTAAAAGTAACAAAATTGCCATCATCATTATCTAAATTATTGTTAGAAGAACTATCATCCCATGTGACTTTAAGAGTTTTACCCTTTTTCTTTTTTTTTTTTATTTGGACATTCATTCGTCACATAGCTATAACCTTGACATTCAAAACACTGTATGCCTCAGGACTGATTTTTGACCTTTTTATTGTCATTATTAGAATTAATTTTAAGTTTATCATCCCCTTTTATTTTCAAGTTTGAAATTGTTGCAATTTTTTTTTTCAAAGCCTTATTAATTTTTTAACAAAATATTTCAAGATTTCAATATCAAACTCATCATTGTCCTCAACCTCGTCAATGTTATCCTGAATCGTTTTAGAGCCATACTTTTAGATGTTTTGGGTTGACGTAGACTAGTTTCATAAATTTGAAAATTTTTAACCAATTGTTCCACTTACAAGATATCAACATCTTTTTTTTCTTTAATAGCGGTAACTTTTGATTGGAATCTGTCAATGAGTGTTCTCAAAATTTTTCTAACACATATTTCTTGAATTTTTTCATCAAGAATAAAACTAGAATTGACTGTCACACAATTTGGTATAAAAACCATCAAATATTTTATTATCATCCATTCTTAAAGTTTCAAAAGTGGTAGTGAGCTTTTAAAATTTTAAATTTTTTATAGTTGTAGTACCTTCATGTGTGACTTCAAGAAAATTCCATGTTTCTTTAACAATTTCACACGCACAAATTCATCAAAATTCTTCTGGTATGATACCACTAAAGATGGCATTAATAGTCTTACTATTCTGGCCTATATTTTAAAAAATCTTTTTTATCTTATTGTTCAGTAGGTTTTAAAATAACATTATCCCCATACTTGACAAGACAATGGGCTTGGTATTGCGATTAACAATTGAAATCCTATCCCTTTCATCGATAGATTTTAGAAACGCCTGCATCCGAGCTTTTCAAAAAGAATAGGTCCCTCCATCCAACTGAGGTGGTCTAATGGTTTAGTTTCCTTCTCTCGGAAATTCCATGTAAAAGATTGATTAAGACCATTCTAAATTTTTTCACAAAACAATATTTATAATCAAAAAAAAATTATAATTTATGAAAAAAAAAAATTTTAATCAAAAAATATTATTATTATTTTTCAAAAAAATAAACTCGCTCTCATACCAATTGAAAAAAATATTTTTCGTTTAATTTTTGGAGGCCTATAAATATCTGGAGTTAGATATTTTCAAAAGATATTTTTCAAAACTTCTCCAACAAGTTTTTTGTTTTCTCTCTGCCTTTTCTCTAACTTCTCGGGAGCCCGGGGCTCGATTTTTGACGATCAGACTACCGATCCTTGTTATTGGCGCCGTGGTCTACGCATTCATCCTGACAGAATTCCATTCTGGTGAAGCTCGATTTTGCATGTGGTTCGAGGCCTCGAGTTTTTAACTCACCGAGATAGGATTCTAGACCTGTATATTTTATGAGGGTGCTGTGTGTAATCAGGTGTATTTCTACCGGTCGGATAGTTGTAGATATGATGTTTTGTAAAATTGGGCTTTTGGGTTTAAAACCAGTTGTTAGTCGATTTCGGTGGATGAAATCGTGTTTCGAGAGTTTCTTTCGAGGGTTTGGTGTTTGGCTTGGGCGTATGGATGTCCGAGGGTGTTAGATCGGGGTTTAAAGGCGTTGAATTGAGGTTTTGGAGGTTGAAACAGTGTTTGAAAACTGTTCTCGCCTCTGTTCAGTCAACCGAATCATGAGGTTCAGTCAACTGGATCATGTTTTTGGGGTTCGGTCGACTGAACCTCGAGGGTCAATCGACTGAACTGTGGCTATTGGCGTTTTTCATTGTTTCCAGTGTGTTGTTCAGTCGACTAGGGGTTGGGTCTAGTCAACTGAAATGCTGGGGTGTGTAATGGTGGTTCGATGGTTGGGTTTTGGTTTTCGATTGGCATCCTAAGGTATTCAATTGATGGTGAGTATAGACGAGCTACGATCGATGAGATTTGAGTGGGGCTTGAGGCCGGCGATCAGGGAGCGTGTGGTCGCGATGGGACTTCGTGTGTTCACAGAGCTGGTGGAGGCAGCAGCAAAGGTGGAGAACACTATGATTGAGATTCGAGCTTCTAGGGAGATCAGGACACCGCAGAGTGGGACCGAGGCATAGACAGGTGGGCATTCCAGCAGGAGGTAGAGGTCTTCTGGTACTAGCTTTCATCCATCTAGATTACCTTAGCATTTCTCAGTACCAGCACCGTCAGTGGCTTCATCTGGGAGGCCAGAGCTAAGGGAGTTGAGGTGTTATCGGTGTGGACAGGCAGGACATCGTGTGTTAGATTGCCCGCAGCTGAGACAGCATCAGGACTCATAGTTGAGGCAATCCCAGAGTCCCATACTGGATCAGTCACAGGGGTGAGGGCCACCGATTTGTTTTGGATGTGGTCAGACTGGACACATCTGCAGAACTTGTCCCCAGAGGAAGGATTCGTCGAGCATGGCGGGCACACTAGAGGGTTCATTTGTACAGGATCAACAGCGGTATATGGCAGCTCAAACTTCCTGGGGAACAAATAGGGGAACTTTAGTTCAGTCAGTGCGGCAACCTACAGCGCCAAGTTCTGGTGGACAGGCCAGAGTGGGATTGCCCCGAGTGTATTTCCACATAACTTTCAGGGCACCGATCATGCCGGAGGATGCAGATATGCCTTCAGCGAGCAAAGGTACTTTCTGAGTTTGTAGGCTTTGGGCCAGATTCTTTGTTGCATCTGTTTGGAAGTTGGTGATGGATTCTGTGGGCGGTGCGCTGTGTTGAGGCAGCGGTTGGTGATGATGTGAGGTTGGGGTGAATTGTAGATCCGGTGTCTTTGAGATAGTTAGCCGTTGTCTAGGATGCCTGACCTTGTTTGACTATATCCTAGGAATGATTTGGCTAACCATCTAGTGTGCATGTGTCGATTGTGATCGATGTGGTGGTTTCTCTGACCTTATGTTGAATTTCGGGGGAAAAATTTCATTTAGGGGGTAGAGTTGTGAGACCCTAAACCGTTTTCTTTTTCGACGTTTTTGGACGCGCGTTACGTGATTTCATTTAAGCATGCTTGTATTGCTTTTGATGTATGATCGAGCTTAGATATGCATGCGGGGTAGGTTCTCGGGGCTGTGGGCCGTTGTGGCACGAATTTTAAAATTTTCAAAAAAAGATATTTTAGAGGCCTATAAATATCTAGAGTTAGATATTTTCGAAAGATATTTTTCAAAATTTCTCCAACAAGCTTCCTGTATTCTCTCTGTCTTCTCTCTAACTTCTCGGGGGCCCAGGGCTCAATTTTTGACGATCAGACTACCGATCCTTGTTATTGGCGTTGATGTCTACGCGTTCATCTGGATGAAATTCTATTCCGGCGAAGCTCAATTTTGCACATGGTTCAAAGCGTTGAGTTTTTAACTCACCAAGGTAGTATTCTAGACCTGTATGTTTTATAAGGGTGCTACGTGTAATCGAGTGTATTTCTATTGGTCGGATCGTTGTAGATCTGATTTTCTGTAAAATTGGATTTTTAGGTTTAAAACCGGTTGTTAGTCGATTTCGATGGATGAAATCATGTTTCGAGAGTTTCTTTCGAGGGTTTGGTGTTTTGCTTGGGCGTATAGATGCCTGAGGGTGTTAGATCGAGGTTTAAAGGCGTTGAATCGAGGTTTTGGAGGCTGAAACAATGTTTGAAAACTGTTCTCACCTCTATTCAGTCAATCGAACCGTGAGGTTCAATCGGCTAGATCATGTTTTTAGGGTTCGGTCGACTGAACCTCGAGGGTCAATCCACTGAACTGTGGCTGTTGGCGTTTTTCATGGTTTCCAGTGTGTTGTTCAGTCGGCTGGGGGTTGGGTCTAGTTGACTGAAGTGCTGGGGTGTGTGATGGTTGTTCAGTCAGCTGGCGTTTTTCTTTTGGTTTTTGATTGGCGTCCTATGGTATTCAATTGATTAATTTATGGGAATTAGTCGATTCAAATATCTGTGGATTCCTTTTGGGGTTTGGTGATCGTGTGGTGGTTTGGGGATCGTGTTGTGGCCTCAGGTGTTTCGTTTAGATGCCATCCTCAGGTTGACGTGCATGGTTAGATTTTGGGAGTTGTGGCACGGTTGTGTGCGTGCTGGTTATGTTCGGGACGTGTGGGTCCATGGTTCGATTTTAAGGTTTGATTTTGGTAAGAATCGATCTTAGGGAGGTTTCAGGTGCTGGTCTTCGGGTTAGATGTTGGTTATCCCGGTGTGTGGGCGGGTCCTGGTTTGAGGATGGGTCATTCGGGTATCGAATGACGGATGTGTGGCATGTGATGTCATGTCAGGTTATGTGACGGGTAGCGTCATGCTGTGAGGTTATATGGCTATGTGCGTTTATAACTGGTTATGTGGATTTATAACTCTAGTTTATTTATATACGGAATATGTGGGTGGTCTACGTGGTTTTGGCGTTGTATATGAAATGTCGTGGTCATACGTGATCTTATGTGGATAGAACTACGATTAGTTTTATTCTTGTATGTTGTAGAACGGATATGTGGTCCTATGTGGTCCTTGTGATCGTGAACGGTTATTTTATATGCATGTGTTTCATTGTGTATATGGAGGACGGATAATGGACCTACGGTGAAAGTTCGTGAATATTTGTGATGAGGGCAGATAATGGTCCTACGGTGAAAGTCCGTGAAGATACCTGTTGACCCTGGTCGACAAAGCATAGTGGGGTAGATAACGGTCCTTCGATGAAAGTCCGAGAAGATATGTGAATTGTATGTGATCGATTTATGGTCAGCTCTCGGGAGAGAGTTGATGTTTGTGTATACGTTGTGGGCCCGGGAGATAGTCGGTTTAATTTTTGTCTATATGTATCATGGATTGCATGTATTGCATATTGGGACGGATAGACCAATTTTTTTAAAATTGTATTAACGGCCTACGGGAGTTGAAATACTATATTAACATCCTGTAGGAGTCGTAATACTGGAATCGTTTTCGAGGCTCTAATAAGTAAAAAAATGATTTTTATCCTCGCTTTCCCATTGCTAGTGAAAATTTTTTTTAATGGCTCTTTTGAGTCGTGATCTAAAACCGTTTTCAAAGCTTGAAAGAGAGTTTGAACCTGCTCTTCATTTTCCTAGCATGGTTAGCTTATATTGCATGCTTGTCTAGTTTCTGCTGAGCCTTGGCTCATGGTGTGGGATTTGCTTTTCTTTAAGTAATGGTCACGTAGGTTGATCTGGAGGTGCTGGAGAGGTGGAAGAGTTATAGTCTTCCTTTTTGTTTCTATCTGTATCATGTATGCTTAATACATGTTTCTCAGCGTTAGAGCCTTGTAATGTATGTCGTTTGGCGTTTATATACAATGCATGTATGGTTTACTTTGAGAGTGTATTCTCAGATTGGGTGTATATTTGGTTGTTTATGGGTGTTTCACGTGGCCCGAAGTTTGGGGCGTTACATTATGTCGTCGAATATGAGAAGTAAAGAATCAAACATGCAAACTCGACACACCAGATTTTTTTATGTGAAAATTTCCAACTCGGGTAAAAATCACGGGACGAATCCAAGTTTAGGTAAATCAAGCACTATCAAACAAATAATTATAAAACACCACTTACAGACTTTGATCGAATTCTCAATCCAAACGTCTTAAACTTGCTTGTCAAATCCACGTATATCATTCTCCACTTGATTACTGCAACAACGAATCTTCGAAACTTCACAAGTATTGAATCCAAGATACTTTCATGCCAACGGAATCTACCGTCAGTAAACTTAGAACGCCTTCTAAGTTGAACACGAACAATCTTGAAATTTTTAGAACTCGAAATGAACTTCTGATCAACATTGTAAGATCTAAATATTAAAGTGCAAAAGTTAATTTTCGTAGCAAGTGTTGGGTCTTATTTATTGGCTTGAAAGACCAACAATCAAAGTTTTAATATACTTGAAATTGTCTAGGATCCGTTCGAGCGGACTTGGGACCGCTTAAGCGGTCATGTGACAAAGCGCATTCTGTCTTATCTTCTCTTTGCACGAAACTACTTCATTTGCTTGTACCTTCAGCATTGACAATTGTATTTGGGTCTTCTGATTTAATTAGGACTTCCAATTAAGAAGGACTCCTAATGACTTTAGGTTTCCTAAGTCTATTAGGAGACTTTAACAAGATAATCATCCTAACCACTTTAATCCTAACTCAACTAAGAAATCCAAACAAATTAGGAGTCCTAGGGTAATCTAACCACAAGAATCCTAAACAAATTAGGAGTTTTACATTAATTATACAAGCTGGATTGCCATAAGAATTTAACTCAAACACAATTATTAAATTCTTAACAGTAGCGTAACGTAACAAGGTTAATCGACTAACTCCCAAAATTTGCTAGTCTAGAAGAGCCCATGCAATATCCTTCATGCCTTTTAGTTTCTTTCCCTAGCAGGTCAGATACAAATTTTTTTCGTATAGATAATTTTCAATCCTCATTCCCATTTTTTTCCACCACCACTCCCACTCAATACCTAGGTTGTAATACCAATTGTTAGGATTATAAAAAACCAAGATGGAAATGCAACTGTGTATCTCTCATCAAGCATGTTTGATATAATTATTATAAATTTATAAATTATAATTGAAAAATGTGATCACAATTTCAAGAAAAAGTTATAAACACTAGTTACAAAAGTAACTTTATAGCTTAAAGCAATAAAATTTATGTGTTTTAATTTAGAATTACAAATTACAAACAAAAGGTTATGAACACACTTGTTTGAATTTTTTTTAACTTTAGTTGATCTACAAACTAAAACCTAAAAAATAATTTCTGACAAACACCTCTGATCATGTTCGTTAAATCGACATGCATGCATGAACTGTAATATGTGATAGAACTCAGATTATTGATTTATTTGCTTTTTAATTTTTTGGCTTTTCTAATAAAAATTTTCAATTTTACTCCTTGGCTTTTTAGCTTTTTGACTTTTTGATTTTTTGGCTTTTTATTTGGCAAAATCTCATTTAGGTTGAGGGGCAATATAGAAATTTTACATTCAGCTTATTTGGCCTTCTTGGTGGCTTAAAAGTTTCTAATTTTCCAATCAAACAAACTTTTTAGTTTTTTAGCTTGAAGTGGCTTACAGCCAAAAAGCCAGTTTAAAGCCAGGTTGTCAAACGAACTGTGTCGCCCCGAAACTCGGAGACATCTAGAGCGACAATAAGCTAATAATGGTGAGGAGTAGTAATAAGCGATTAATATCTATCAATGCAGAAAAGTAAGAATACCAAAATATTAAGATTACAGACCCAAAATAAAGTGTATATATATCAGAAAATATTAAAGAAAGCAACACTAAGTCCGATAAGCTCAAAAAGAATTCAGGTGGAGCAGACTAGTAGTGTTCCGGCTCATAGGAGCCATGGTTCCACCTCCTCTGGCACAGGGTAGTTGGCAGAAACTTTCGCGTCCTTAAAACCTGGCATAAAATATCGTGAGCAAAAGCCCAGAAGGAACAACATAATTATACAAAAATTTCTCCAAGTACAGGTCAACACATAACAGATAAGATGACATAATAAATATGGCTGTGAGCAATGATGAGAATGATGTAACCAATTTAGATTTTCTATTCCAATTTAAACTTAAGTTATTCTAGGTTCTCGCAGCCCGGGAAAAAACCATCCTAAATCCCATGATTCCTATCACGCTGACCGAGTCTACCATCCGACAAAGAGCGTTCCTAAAACCGTGGGATGACTACGTAGCGGACTAAGTGTCCAGTCGGGTCATCACTAATGGCAAGGGCGTGGACAAATCAACACTTCATGCCCTCGACTCTCAGGTCAAGTTCAAACACGTGATCGCGAAGTCTAACTTCTATTATTATGCCATTCGAACCGCCTTCACCAATAATACAATTCATAACAACGTGCAATTAGCACTTCGGGCAAAAACCACCCAAAGACAACCAAGGCATAAAGCCACAATTTTTGTTTTTCCAAGTGTTATTGCACCACCCTAAAGTTTAGTTTCATCTCTTTCTTAAAATTTTTAAGTGAACCCCATAAAACCCGTCCGAATGATGATGTGGCATAATAAAATATGCTAAAATTACAAATTTTCAACTAACATGGGAATTTATGCATAGATATGATTATTTAGCATAAACGACAAAAAGTGCACCAATTAATCTAAAATCACCTCAACATACTTAAGCTAAATACAATGTGCATGGATCAATAATCTTAACTAAATTTGCATGTAAATAATTCAAACACCAAAATCAAGTAAATATATCAAGGCAATATTGCACATTCTAATTATTTAATCATGCATAACACAACATAGGAAACCCAAAACAATAACAATAACACAAAATCATATTTAGCCACAATCAGGATTTTCAGGTTCTGGCTACTGGTTTTAGGATTTTTAACATACTTAGACTCGGAATTAAAATATGACATTTGGTAGGCAACCTATTTGAGATGTTCTAAACACTTTTTATGTTTTACACATTTTCAAATTTGGCCTCTAAGGCCTTGGTTTTGACAAAACAAATTTCTGTGACAGTGTAGAGAAAAATCCCAGAACAGTGGCGCGAAAAACTATGTGGCTTCAAAAATAGAAATGAGGACTTATACATAAAAATTCATTTTTAAAATTTTTACACTCGTAGATCTATGAGTTTAGAAGCTCTGGGCCTTAACTTTGTATTTGTTGCATTTGTCTTGAATTTATTACGAATATTCTACCAAACAGTGTTCAAATTCGACATACTTTGGGAGAATCGTCGCCAGTTTCTCTATACATATGAAAATGTGTTGATTCTAGTGGGGTTAGAAAGATAAGACATTTATCTATTCAACCACATAAAAAAATACCGAAATCTAACTTCTACAGTAAATGGCGTGGATTCAAAGTGGTCTGTCCAAACAGCTATTTTAACCCATTTTACTTCTCTATTTGTAGAAATATAAGCAAAAAGATTTGGACCTCAAAAACATTAGTGCATATAAATAATATACATATGAAACTACAGTAAAAATTTCAAAAGTTTTTGATGAGTCTAGACTGCTCAAAAAAATAGCAAAAATTAAATTTTTGACAAACATCCTTTCTTGACAGATTTGAGTATAAAGAAAAACATGTGCTTTTTGAGCTCCTAAGCCCATGTGTCATGCCCCACAACCCGGGGTCACGTGAAAATCCTCCGAACATCCATTTTATAAGAAAATATAGGTTTTCATACATTGAAATCCCCCTATTGAAACAAATAAAGAACCCAACTAAAGATATCTCTCATAAACAGAAAGGTAACAGTTCAACATGCGTATAATATATCGCCTTACGGCGTACAAAACCTGCCTTAGGAACAGGCATACCAAAAAGAAGAAAAGCAGTAAAAGTCTTCTGCCACTGCGGGCACCACCATGCAACTCCTCATCCACATCATCACCTGAAAATGGTTTTACAGAAAATTTTCACCCGTGAGCCGAAACCCAATAAAAAACAGATAATAAGTTGTAAAGTAGGAATATGCAATCATATGGTGGGAGCAAACTTAACCACAAAACCAAAACAGATTTTCCATCCAAAAAACTCAAAATTTCCCATCAGACCACAAGTCTCCCAAAACGGTTTCATTTACATAAAACCCTGTTTTCATTCTTAAAACCATATGATGCAAGCATTGCAAATACCCAACCACAGTTAAGAAAAAATTGTAATCAAAAACATCGTTCCCTCACAGAATGTACCATCGCGGCAAAGAAGATTAAAATCTTATGTACCGACTCTATCACCAGGGGACAAAGGTCACAACTATAGACTCCTGTCCAGTATCTATCCCCCAGATATCGTGGCATCGCCTAGATACACACAGGTTCTATACGGAGCACCATGAACGAATCACTCAATTTACGGGTTATGACCCCGAGGGAGCTGAGCACCCATCCGCCTCAGTTTATGGGAACTATCCCGAAGGACCTGAGTACCTACACTGCGCACGTTTCTGGACTTACACCGATGGCAACTCGTGCCACATACACGTCATCCCGGTACATCTAGATAGTCTTCTAAAAACATTTCTCAAATCAATACATTATACATGTACATAAATCCATCTCTCACCAGGAGATCAAGACAAAATATTTTCACAATATTTTCTCCAAAAGCAGTTATACAATGCATGTATAAGCATGAGATCCAATCCATGAAACTATGGAGATTAAACCAAAACATGTAAAAACATACACGTTTTATGAAAACGTTTTGAATTTGAGACTCACCCCGAAGGGTTAGCTCCAAACCTCTAGTAAACACGTTTTTCATCCAAAAACTCCTCCTTTTTCTCAAAGAAATCCAACCTTTTTCCAAAAGAACCACCAAATTTTCCAAAGCAATTAGCAAACATTTCAGTCGACTGGACCCCACCTCCAGTCGACTGAAAATCACACTAGAAAACAACATTTTTCAACCCGAGGCACTTCATTCGACTGACCCTTCGAGTCCAGTCGACTGAACTTGCCCAGAAAACATTTTTAGCCATGGTTTTGTGATTTCAAACCTCAGATCAAGCCTCCAAACTCCTGTTTTTGATATCCACAAGCATACCCTAGCTTAGGACTATCACAAAACCTCAAAAGAAACATCCAACACCCGATTTCATCCAATCAAAACGCCGAAAAAGAGTTTTAACAACACAAATCCTAACTTTGAAACAAAGATGATTTTCATACGATTTACACAGTGAAAACACATAAGATTACATATACAACCCTTTATAGCAGTAGAATCTGAGATCCTACCTCGTTGGGTCAAAAACCCGACGCCTCGATCCATGTGCAAATTCGAGATTCGTCGAAATCGAATTCCATCCGGATGGATGCATAGACCACATTGTCGATACTAAGGATCAGCAGTTGGTTTATCAAAAACTAAGCCCCGGGCCCTCGAGAAGCTAGAGAGAAGGCAGAGAGAGTTTAGAGAAAACTTAGGAGTTAAGTTTTGAAAATATCTAACTCCAGATATTTATAGACCCCCAAAATTTCTTTTTTTTTAAAATTTTTTTTGAAATTCGCACCGTAACTCCTTGCAGCCCTTGGGACCAACCCCATATACTCAATTTAACCAAAACAAGTATCGAAACACATATATGCATTTTAAAGCAAACAAAAACGCTAGAGCATGCCTAAAAACATGAAATTTGCATATAAATAAAAAAGGAACAGTACAGGGTCTCACACGATGGCCCTTGCATGCATGGCTATATCTCTCATATATATGATTTATATATGAGATATATACCATTTGCATGCATCAAAGGCAAGAGAAGATGATGGATGATTGAGGAGAAAGAATAAAAGTAAGAAATAGATTCCAAACTACATCTCATATGTTTGAGCATGGATCTTGAATCTAGAGGTATTTATGAGCTAAGAAAACCTTAATATATGGAAAATAAATGTATAAGAACATTGTTCCTACCTTGGAGATGCTTGATGGATAATGAATATAGATGCACCTTGAACAAGAACACCAAGAACACTTGAAGAATTTAAAAAACACACTCTAGGTCTACCCTTTCTCACTCTAATACACTCTCACAAACACTTAGAAAAAAAATATAACACAAAGGGAGAAAGGGGGAGAGAGTGCCGAAGATGCTAGAGGGGGGAGGGGTGTTGCTCTCTTTTAATACAAATTTTGATAGTGGAGATGTAATGATGAAGTGTGTAAGAGGCAAGCCACCAATATTGCATGCATGAAAGACAATGTAATAAAAAATTAGGGTTAAGTGTGTAGGTGCACAAAGTGGCCGCCCGGGGGGGGGGGTTATTCTCCAATTTTGAATTTTATTATATTATATTGTTTTATTGTATATTTAATGATATATATGTACTATATTGTTCAAGAATTGTATTCAAAAATTAACTTAATGTATATTTTTAGCTATGAATATTAAATATTTGAATTAATATAATAATTTTAGGTGTTGTAC
>JAOTRH010106164.1:0-15606 GCA_034768845.1 Heliamphora exappendiculata | reverse complement strand
CTCACTCAAAATTCGTACTAAAAACATACGCTGGGGTACGGTATTTATAGAATTCTTCAACCAATGAGGTGTTGCCATGTTTTGGGAAACGTTAGGCCATTTGGAGTTTGCGGTCGCCACAATGAAAGTTGGCGGTTGCCATGTTTTTGAAAGGTTCCACAAAGTTCTATAGCGGTCGCCAGAATAGAAGTTGGCGGCCGCCATGATAAAGGGTGGTGGTCGCCACTTTTGGCTAGGGTTTCTACAAAGTGCTATGGCGGGCGCCATGATGAGAGTTGGCAGTCGACTTACTTGGGCAGCAAGTTTCGATGGTTCGATAAAATTTCATTGGTTTAAAGGTTTCGAATTCAAATACCGAGCTTGGATCACTTCTCAAGAGTCGTACGGAGGCACTAATCCACCTGTTTTCATCATTGAATTCGCCTAAGATTAGGTGGGGTTTAATTGGGGTATCTACAGGGTCATACCCGTGTTTTGGTTTGAAGCTTTTAGGATAATTTTTCTTTCTTTTGGGTTTTTCCCGAATTGTTGATTTTATCCCCCCGTTGTTGTCTTGGTTCTCGGGTGTTCAGTCGTTATGCTGCTAGTATAGGCCCAGCAGGGGCATATTTCTGTATATCTGCTCATGGTTAGCTGTCTTTGGAATCTAGAGTGTCAGCTATCTGTTATCGAGATCCTTTCTAAGAAGTATCTGATATTGGTTACTCTACTTTTGGGATCTAGGTATTCTTCGGGTTTCGATCATTGAACCGAAAAGATTACAGTCAGCATGTGTTTGGGCAAGGTCAGTAACTGGCAAACTCTACAGGATATCTGAACAGACAGTTGAATTATCTAAAGTGGCAGAGAATAAAGCGAATCTAACAACCCTAATTAGGGATATCACTGACTTACAGAGGGTCGTGGAGCAGCAAACCCAGGCTTAGAAGCAGTGCCAAGCACAGATTCGGTCAATTCAAGCCCGTTTGTTAGTTGTAAATGGATAGCCAGAAGATATGAATAAAAATGGTAAAGATTTGTAGGACGATAACCAAGGACAAGACGTACCACAAGTTGTTGTGCAACCTTAGGTTCCCCGCCCAATCTTGGTAGAAGAGAAAAACACCACTCAATCTAGGGAGTTCGCGCTGGGAAAAAAGATTGACCGCATGGAAAAGGTTTTAAGGAAGGCAAAAGGAATGAAAGAATATATGCTGGACGTGGGGGGATTATGCTTATTCCTAGATGCTAAGCTACTAGAGAAGTTTAAAATGCCTAAAATGGAAAAGTTTGATGGAACTGGGGATCCTCGAATTCATTTGAGGATGTACATCGATACCCTATCTCCCATGGCGATTGACAACAAGTTGAAGGCTCAACTATTCCACCGCTCTCTTTCAGGGGCAGCCCAAAGGTGGATAGTACAGCGGGGCATGCCCTATTGTCATTCATGGATGATTTTTTCGAGTATAATTAGATCTTAATGGACCCCAGAGACAGAAAAAAGATGACATTCACTACACCTTGGGGCACCTACTGTTATTGCATGATGCAAGGGGCAACCTATTAAAGGACTGCCACTACCTTATTACATGATATGATAGATAAAGACGTCGAGGTATATGTGGGCGACAAGATTGTTAAGTCTAAAGATCAAGACAGCCTTATCATAGTGCTGTAGAAATTCTTTAAAAGGATCAAGAAGCATAAGACGTGGCTCAACTCACAGAAGAATGGCAAAGGAATTGGATGGAAGAGTTTCTCTTATTCAATGAAAGAAGAACTACAAACTCTGTTCCAAATACAAGGGTATCAAAAATAGGATAGCCAAAGCATTCAACAAAAAAGTCAAGATCCGGGATTTGAGAGAAGGTAACTTGGTTGTTAAGGAAATTAAGGCTCCTATTTTTTATCCAAGGGAACAGTTCAAACCAAATTGGGCTGGGCTATATTTGATCAAGACTATTATGACCTGTGATGCTGTAATCATCATGAATTTGGATGGTAATACATTCTCCACTTCAATCAACTTAAACCAGCTCAAAAAGTATTATCCTTGAAAAAATAAAAAATAAAAAGAACAGCTCGTTGAGTTGAAAATCGAAAAGGAAACCCGGAAAAAAGTTAAAGCAGCCTATTAGACCGAAAACCCAAAAGAGTGACCTTAGCAAAAGTTAGGGCATCACAAAAAGAGAGTGTTAATACCCGAGAGTGAACCGAGCTCGAACTACGCTATGGCCTGATTCCACTTTTTGGGATACGTAGGCAGATTCTTTCAAGAAGTTTGGCCACCTTCTTTGTTTTAGGCATCTTTGAATTTGAGTAATGATCAATGCAAATTTATCTTTGAGTTTTGATAATAAAGTTGTTTAATTGCAAGAATCGAAATTTTTTAAATAATTGATAACCTTTTTCAGATAAATGTGGAATTTTCATTATTTTACCTGCAATCACAAGGTTTTGAAAATAAAGGACAGTCACGCAAGTCTCAAACTGTAAATATAGAAGAAAGTTACAAAATCCTGAAAGAAAAACAGATCTCTCAAATCTTCATTCTGTTTGCTACTTGTTCTTCTCCATCTTCTTTGTTTCTGCTCTCTATTTCCTAAGCCAACCATGCTTTGTACTCTTTGAGGAGCTTAGTATAGAATAGCTCTTGCATCTCCATCAGTGAACGAGATGGCCAAGCCTCCAGATACCACGCTAGAAATGGAATCGGAAGGGAAGATGAATTAATACGACCCCATACACTGTGAAATATGATTTGACCTCGACCAAACTACCTCATGATCCAATGTGGATAATAGAAGGTGGATAGCTGTAGACCAATCAGCAAGACATCTGGATGGTCTATAGTGGTTAAAGTCATAAAAGGGATCTGCCACCAGGAGCACTACCAAGTGAGCTCTTCGAGTTAGTGAAGAAAGATATTGTCTTCAAGCTGTTCAGTAGTGCATATCGAGTAAAAAGGACTATAGATAAAGGCAACAGCGCTGTACCCTTTCGAATCCTATTTTTGTAGAAGATTTACTTTCTTTTATCAACCAGATCTAAGAAGAGAGAAAAGAGGTAAGAATCAAGAAAAATCAGCAAAAGGAGAGATATGTGAGAAAATAAAGAGAGATAGTGAAAAAGGAGAAAAGAGTAGTAAAATTTGAGAAAAATCAGCAAAAGGAGAGAAGAGAGAAAAAATAAAAAGTAGAGGATAACCGACAAAAGACATGGATAGCATCAGGGTCTAGGCCAAAACTAGGGGCACGGAGTCCTTTCCTGCCCTTATTTGCTCAGCAATATTCACTAGAATAGTGCTAACGCAGTCGTCACAGAAAACAAGAAGGTACCGGGTAAGTAGATAGAAGCACATAACATAACGGCACTGCAATTGGAAGTTGCAGTCACCAAGGGAACCGATAGGGCAGAGTTTGCATTCAGTGAATGTCCATGGACGAAGAAAGAAACCACCTGGCCAGTCCGACCACAAAGAAGCATGATCTACTTCTTTGCATAAACGAACATAGAAGCTATAGCCACGAACAGGAATGGTTATACACAAATACATATATAAGTATTCATCCATAAAAGAAGTATGATAAAGAGAATATATTTTTCAACCATACATCATCACAAACAAACAAAAAGAATGTATGTTTAACGGTTACATCTTCTCCTTCCAAATAAAAAATTACTGAATGAATAAATGTTTGTTAATTTTTCACTTCACTTCTTCACTTCTCCACTTACCTTATCTTTTCTCCCCTTTTGAAATCAACAAAAGAGGGGTGGCCACTGGTCATCCATGAACTTCTTGAACTGCTTCTTTACATCATGTTTTTGCTTTTGTTATGAGGATCTCTCCTTAGAAGAATGAGCACATTCATCCTTGGCTTCTGCTACTTCCATGGCATCATGAGAGGCAGCGAGGGCCAAGTCTGCTTCACGTGAGGTGGGCAGCTTTCTCTTCCTTGGTCTGTTTAGCCTTGAATTGCTTGCTCCAGGCCTCTTAGAGCCATTTCAAGTGGTCTTCAACCTTACGGGTGTTGTTGTGAACAGCCGTGATGATGCCCTGATCATATTCTTTGCATACTTGCTGCAGAATAGCTTTGTTGCAATTGATAATGGACCCAAGGCTGCCATCCAGAGTCTTACATAATGCTTTGCCAGCATCAGTGTCGCTCTCGACATCATGTCAAAGAGCACAATTTGTTTTATCAAGATGTTTCACTTTTTCAGACAGAGAAGAGACAGTGTTGTTTAAATCAAACTTGTCTTGATCGATTTTAGGTTGAAAGGAAGCTAAGGAGGAGGACAAAGAAGATGAAAAGCCATTGATCAAAGAAATAATTTCAGATAAATCAACAAACTGAGAAGCAGAAGAAGTAGATGGAGCAAATGGAAGATCAGATGAAACAAGAGGAGGAGGAGGAGCATGTGATGGAGTACCAGAGGATCCAAAAATGTAAGGTCGAATAGGAGTAGCAGGGGAGTCAAAATCAACATGAATTGAAGAGAATTATCAGGATGCATACGGAGGGTGAGAAACATATGGTGTTCCACGTGTGGTGGTCCAGACACCTTCAACTTTTGAGATTTGCATATGCTTCAGAGTCGAAGCACCATACAAGTCGTGTTTGGGGAAGGGAACCATCTGCTCAACAGACGAGTCTATGCCAAAGTAGCGAAAGACTCGGGTAAAAAACATGCCGTGTGGTAGAGAGAAGTTTGGTTTTTCATGAGATTTCAACATATCAGAGATAAAAAAACCTAGGTCATGATTTTTTTGCTCTAAGATACACCACATAATGAAAATATGTCTGTAAGAAACATCGCTAAACTTGCCCGTCTGAGGTAGAAAAATGTGATTGACCATATGATGAAGTATTCTCATCTCTAGTTTGAGAGAGTTTGTTTCAAGGGTTTTTGGTGGATCAATCTCATCATCCTCAAAGTTTGGCGTACGGCATCATGAAAAGAAAAACCATCAATATCAATGGAACGTTTGTTGCAAGGGACAAAAAAATCCCCTTTAGGAATATAAAGGATTTCATTGAGAGAGGAAGAGGCTAAGTGTATCTCGACACCTTTTACCCAAGTGGTGATGGTAGTGCTTGGAATAGATCCAATGTGAAAGTGAGCATAAAAAAGTTTGACCAAAGTGGGATAGTGTGGGTCTCGTGTTTGTAATAGTCTCTCCTACCCGAGACTAGAGAAAAGGTCTCTGAATTGCATTTCAATTGAATTGAAAAAGGGGAAATCAACAGAGCGGCCGGGTATTACCTTTCTTTTGACAAAGGAGGAGAAGTAAAAATGTTGAAACTTTGAGGACTTAAAACTCAGCACCTCCATCATCGCCACCTCTTTAGTCTTTGTTGTCATCGCTGTCGTGGTTTTTTTCTTCTTCTTCGAAACCCTAAGGTTCGAAGGTTCGACGTCTCGAGTTCTCTTACTACCTTTACCCATTGTTTTAGGTGCCATTGATGATCGATTGAGGGTAGATTTGAAGAATGAAGAGGAGATCGAGTCGACATGACTTTTCGAATGACAAGAAAACGCAGGAGATAAACAGTCGTGCGAGAGAGAGGGGAAATGATGCGACTGGTGGGGTCGGTGCCTCTTATATAGGCATAAAGATTTGTGTCGACACAAATGACAGTTGAGTCCAAACTTTTCTTCGTGAGTGTGGGTGTCTGTAAATAAAAATTGTGTCGACACGTTTTTAGAAGGTGTCGACACTTTCGGCTGTTTGAGTCGACACGATTAAGTTTTGGGTTGACCCAAATTTATCGAGAGTCAGACAACGAATTTGAGTCGACACTATATAGAAAAGGGTCGACACGTTTTCTTGCAGTGTCTTTTTCATATAGTTTTTCAGTCAACTTAGTACACATGTGCCGACACTTTTTTAAGTAGTGTCGACACTTTTCATACATCAATAAAGAATATCAAAAGCATTGAAATGCATTAAAAAGATATGGTTAGTATGGCATATTAATTATGAATTAGGAGCACATAACATACCAAGTTCTCTTATAATATAGCATATTCTTTTTTCATTTAAGGGTTTTGTGAAAATGTTAGCTAGTTGGTAATCTGTGCCTATGAATTTGAGTTTGATATTACCTTTTCGTACATGATCTCGTATAAAATGATGTCTAATCTCAATATGCTTGGTTCTAGAGTGTTGTATTGGGTTTTTGGATATATTTATAGAACTTGTGTTATTACATTTTATAGGGATATGATCTAAACAAAAGTTATAGTTCTCTAGTTGTTGTTTCATCCAAAAAGCTTATACACAACAGCTTCCAGCTGCTATGTACTCAGTCTTGGTTATAGACAAGGCTACTGAGTTTCGTTTCTTGCTAAACTAAGCTATTATTGAGTGTTCTAGGAATTGACAAGTTTCACTTGTACTTATTTTATCTACTTTACATCTGGCAAAATCAGCATCTGAATAGCCAAACAACTCAAAAGGCTATTCCTCTAGAATAGAATAATCCTAGGTTTTGTGTACCTAGGAGGTATATAAAGACGTGCTTAACGACGGTCACATATGATTCTTTAAGATTTGATTAAAATCTTGCACACGTACATACACTGAATATTATATCAGGATGGCTAGCAGTTAAATATAATATATATCAAATCATACCTCTATATGGCTTTTCATCTACTGCTATACCATTTTTCATCCTTGTCAAGTTTTGTTGTAGGACACAACAGAGTTTTCATAGGTTTTGCTTTTAGCATGTCAAACATTTTTAATATGTTCCGTGTGTACTTAGCTTGATTGATGTAGATTTCTTCTTGAGTTTGTTTGATTTGAAATCCAAGAAAGTAGTTGAGCTCACCCATCATGCTCATCTCAAATTCTTGTTGTATACACTTAGCAAAGTCCTTGCAAAGAGATTCGTTAGTTGAACATAAAATAATGTCATCTACATAAATTTGGACAACTAGCATATCATTTCCTTGAGACTTGATGAAAAGAGTAGTATCAATGTTTTCTCTTAAAAACTTATTTTCAATCAAAAATTTGATTAGCCTTTCATACCTGCTCTAGGTGCCTGCTTTAAACCATAAAGAGACTTGGTAAGTTTGTAAACATAGTTTGAAAAATCTAGATTTTCAAAGCCAGGAGGTTGTTTAACAAAAACTTTCTCCGAGATAAAATCATTTAAAAAGGCACTCTTGACATCCATTTGATAGAGTTTGAGATTTTTAAAGCATGCAAAAATAAGCAACATCCCAATGGCTTCAAGCCTAGCCACAGGAGCAAAAGTCTCATCAAAATTGATGCATTCATCTTAATTGTAATCTTGGGCTACCAATCGAGCTTTGTTATTAAGAACTACTCCATTCTCATCCATTTTGTTTCTAAAAACCCATTTTGTACCGATGATAGAGCATTCCTTATGTCTTGGGACTAAAGTTTAAACCTTGTTTCTGTTAAATTGATTAAGCTTTTCTTGCATAGCTAAGGTCTAAAACTCATCATTTTTGGCTTTTTCAAAATATTTTGGTTTAGTCTAAAAAATAAATGCTAAATTACCACAAATATTATGTAGAGAGGATCGAGTTTTTATACTTTGAGATGGATTACCAATGATAAAATCTTTTAGGTGACTATAAGCATACCTCCACTCTTTAGGCAAATTTGAATTTTTAGAATTTGAAGATTCAGTAGCCTGTTAGACTGTATTTTGTTGAGGGTATGAAGCTTTCTCTTGATTTGGCTATTCTTTTTTTTTTTATGAAGATATCTTCAACACTTTTTTCTATGTCAACTAAGTTATTTTCACAAAAATTCTTTGAAGAACTAATGTTAGCTTCATAAAAAATAATGTGTATAGATTCTTCAACAACTAAGGCCTTTTTGTCGAAAACTCTATAAGTTTTGCTAGATAAAGAATATTGTAAAAAAATACCTTAATCAGATTTTACGTTGAACTTGGCCAAAAGTTCTTTGTTGTTCAAAAAAAAATATTTATACCCAAAAGCTCGAAAATAGCGTTGTTAGATTTTCTTTCGTTCCATAATTCATATAGAATTTTCTTGAAAGAAGCTCTTATCATAGTTCTGTTTATGACAAAACAAGCGGTATTGACAGCCTCGGCCTAAAAGTATTGTGGTAGATTATTTTCATAGAGCATGGTTCTAGCCATTTCTTCCAATGTTCTATTTTTTCTCTCAACAACTCCATTTTGTTGAGGGGTTCTAAGAGCAGAGAAATTATGATCAATACCATTTTCTTCACAAAATTCTTTAATTTTTTTTTCAAATTCTCTACCATGATCACTTCAGATTCTTGTGATTTGAAAACCTTTTTCGTTTTGAACTGTTCAAGATAGTTTTGCAAAATAGGAAAAGACTTTATCCTTATGAGCTAAGAATAGCACCCAAGTATATATAGAGAAGTCTCAACAATAACAAAAGCATATCTCTTGTTTTTCTTGTTGACATGCATCACACCCATGTGCAATAGTTGTAAGGGTCTAAAAGTTGAAATTTAATTTTTAGAATGAAAAGAACTTCTAACTTGTTTTTCTTGTTGACATGCATCACACACTTTGTTTTTTTTGAAATTTGATTTGGGGTAACCTAATCACCAATTTTTTTTTCAAAAGTTTAGAAATCAAGTTCATGTGAGTATGTCCAAGCCTTCTATACTATAACCAACTATTATCACTCAAGGCGGCTAAACACTTGGTGCTATTTTTAGGAAGATCATTTAGAGTAAATTTATAAATATTGTTATGCCTATGAGATTCAAAAATAACTTTATTATTAGTTTAATATTCAATAACACATTTAGCATGATCAGAGACAATCTTATGAATTTTGTCACAAAATTGACTTATACTAAGAAAGTTAAATTTCAACCTATCAACAAACAAAATATTTTCAATAGAAGGGGAAATTTTTTTACTAATACAACGGATTTCTATGATTTTTTTTTGCTATTTCCACTGAATGTTACAAATCCATCATCCTTTGGTTTGAGAGATGCAAACATAGATTGATCGTCTGTTATGTGTCTTAAGCAAGTGCTATCAAGGTACCACATCTCTTTCTTGAATGAAGACTTGAAACATACCTACAAGGAGAATCAATTTTTGATTTTTGGTACCCAAATTTTCTTTGGTCCTTTAGAGTTAGTTTCTTGAGGATGTATTTTTCTAGGAACCCAAACCTTCTTAACAGATAGATTAGAATATTTTCTATGTGGTCAATGCGTGATAGTGTATCTATATTCATAGCAATGAAAAGAAGTAACATTTTTATGATTTAAAGATGCTTTGACAATGATATTTCTCAAGAAATTTTATTTTTTCTTTGGTCTATACCCAATTCTGACTTTGTCAAAAATACATTTTTGCATGCTGAGAAATTTGTCTAAGTTGTTCTTTCCTTAAGTGAACTTGTAAACGGTTTTTATAGGGTATTCAACCTTTTCAATCAAAACTTTATTTTCATCCTTCAAAACAGAAACTTATTTCTGATAAAGCAAGTTTTTTATTTTTCAAAGTTTCAATTTCACTTGAGGAGGAAAGAGCCAACTTCTTTAAAATAGAGTTCTTAACACCTATTTTTCTTAATTCATCATATAAATCTTCAAATGTATTTTGTAACTCATCTAAAGAGAAAGAGTCATGGGTTACCTCATCATCTTCCTAAGCCACAAAGCATAGATTTGCAACCTTATTTTCTTCTTGTTTATCCTCGGAGCTACTATCATCGCTTTCTCCCCATGCAGCTATCATAACATTCTTGAAGCCCTTTTTGAACAACTTTTTGAGCTGAGAACATTTAGTCTTGATGTGTCTAGGTTTTTTGCATTCATAGTAGATTATTTTATCTTTCTTATGATCGATTTTAAATCTGCTAGAATTGCCCTTGAATTTGGTAGGCTCGCCTTTGTATCATTTCTTCTTGAAGAATCTTCTTCCTCCTTGTTTCTTATTTATAAGAAACCATTTGAATTTCTTCGCAATGAGGGTCATATCTTCGTTCTCATCACTTGAGGAATCTTCGTTGGATTCTTTGTCATGAGTTGAAGATTTGAAGGTAATGCCATTCTTTTTTTTTTGTCATCCTTATCATCCATCATTATATTCATCTCATGGGCCATGAGAGATTCAAGAAACTCTTCCAAGCTAAGAGTGTTGATGTTTTTAGCTTCTTGAATAGATGTGACCTTAGCTTCCCAGCTCTTAGGCATACACCTAATAATTGTTTCACCATTTCTGCATTGAAATAAATCTTACCAAAAGATTTTTGTCCATTAATAATATCAGTAAAGCGTAAAAACATGTCAGAAATAGTTTCATCATGCTTCATTTTAAATAATTCATAACTATGTACCAACATGCTTATTTTAGATTCTTTTATTTGGTTAGTACCCTTATGGGTAACTTCAAGTCTGTCTCAAATTTTTTTAGCGGTGTCACAAGTAGAAATTCTATTAAATTCATTTAGGCCAAGTGAGTAATATAGGAGATTCGTAACTTAAGCATTTTTAAATATCTCTAATGTCATTTTTTATCCATTCAGCTTCTAGTTTAGGAACGATTGTTCTTTTAATAGTTTTTGTGGGTATTTTGGATCCATTAATGATAACCCGCCAAATGTCGTAGTCTACGACTTGAATATAGATTTTCATTCTAGCCTTTCAATAATTATAATTTGTTTTATTGAACAAAGGAGGTCTATTGATCGACTGACCTTCCGTTTGGATAGATCCAATGTTAGTGGTTGCCATATAAACTCTTAAACTGTTAAGTCAAAAACAAGAGCCCAGGCTCCGATACCAATTGTTAGTTCTAGGCAACCCAAGAGAGGGAGTGAATTGAATTTTAAAAAGATAATAACAATTTTAAAAATATTTTTGAAAATCTTTTAACATTACAAACAAATATAGCAAGATAATGTTGGAGGCAAAACAACCAAGATCATTATTTTTTAAAACGATTAATCGGTAAAAAATTAACTGGACGGGCAAATGCCGAAACGGGCTCCAGATAAAAATTTTGACGTCGAATGATAAAAAATAAACCTGTGCAACCAAAGTTAATTCAGATGAATACCTCTTGTCGATCTAATCTTCAATTACGATTTGATTTCGAGTTGAAGCTCCAGTCAGATCTTCTACCGTATTCCCTTATGCGATCTTCGAACGTAGTGTGGGCTACGATCCTTCGAGAATTTTTACCGACAGAACCCCGATATATTTTTTAAGTCTTAAAAGACAAAAATAATATATCAATAATGATATTAAAATCATCTAAAACTGGTTCAGCCTACCCGCATATATATAGGGTTACAGCAGGGATCTGGGGAGTAATTATGAGTAAGACTTCCAGTGGAACACAAACACCTAACAGCGATTTCTGCAATTAAAGAAAAATACGTAGCGGTATTTGTAATTATGGAAAACCAGCAGCGGTTATTGCAATTTTCATAAAATACTGAATTACTATTCACACCACTAAAGAACTATAATTGCACTCAGACCTGTAATCTGTCACACTCCAAACTCTGGCCTACGTGAAACACCCATAAACAAATAGCCACAACACCCAACCCGAGAATACACTCTCAAAATGAAACATACATGCATTGTATAAAAATGTCAAACAACATACATTACAAGGCTCCAACACCAAAAGCTTACACTACACGGTTCTAACACCGAAAAAATATGCTACAACATACATGTAACAAAAAGACAAAAAGGAAGACTATAACTCTTCTGCTCCCAACCAGCAACCCCGAATCAGCGCGCGTGATTGGTACATGAAAACAATTTATCCCACACCATAAGCTAAATCTCAACGAAAACTAGACAAGCATGCAATATAAACAAAACATGCTAGGAAATCGAAGTGCAATTTTAGCCTCTCTTTCACGCCTTTAAAACAGTTTTTACATGCAAGGGAAAGCGAGGATATAAACCATCCTTAGACTAACTCACAGGAGTCTTGAAAAAAAAGTTGAAAATGGTTTTTAGATCGCAATACACATGACTCTTAAAACAATTTAAAAGCTGGTCTATCCATCCCATAATGCAATTCATGCAATCCATATATTTTCTCAGACTTTCACCGATGGACCGTAGCCCTCGTCAATACATCTTTACGGACTTTCATAGAGGGACCGTAGCCCTATCAAATACCTCTTTACAGACTTACACCGAGGGATCGTAGCCTTATCAAACGCTTTTGTACGGGCTTTAATCGAAGGGTCGTAACCCTGTCGTAATCTTCTCGGACTTTAAACGAAGGGTCGTAACCCTAACGTAATCACCATTAGCCAGAGCTAACATAACTATCTATCTCATTTCATACACCTATGCATAACCTAATAAGGATTTAAATGTATAAAATCACGTACTATCATTACGTATCACAAATCATGTCACATGCTACACACGCGACTCACATAAACCTGCACCCACGCAACATGCACTACATGCATTTGTTCTTCAAAGTCCACATCCATGCCTTTAGAACTCAGGGTCTTAAAGCATAAACCCCATTACACATAATGCCATCGAAAGCCTTGTAAATCACATTACACATAATCCATGCATAAATAAACTACAGTTATAACATGCATAAGCCCGTTACAAAAGCACATAGCCACGTATAACAACCAAGCCTAGCTCAAAGGCCAACTAAAAACCTAAAAGCCTCACGATTCAAAACCCAAGACCCTTTTTCGATGAGAACCACATGCCCAAACATTCAACGCATAACAAACACCCACATCTCACCACTCATCATCCTGAGGATGGCATCAACACGAACACACGAGATTATCACACGACCCCCGAAACCACGACACAACCAACCGAACCTCAAAAGGGATCCACACGTATTTGAATCGATTAATTCCCATAAATTAATCAATTGAAAATCGTAGTACACCAATCCAAAACCAACACCCAATCATCGAACCACCATCACACACCTTAGCACTTTAGTTGACTGGACCCAACCCCCAGTCGACTGAACAACACACTGAAAACCACCAGAACGCCTCACGCACAGTTCAGTCTACTCAACCCATAGGTTCGGTCGACCAAACCCCAAAACCAAGATCCAGTCGACTGAACCCATAGGTTCGGTTGATTGAACTCACCCATAAATCATTTTTAAGCTACGGGTTCAGCCCTCCAAACCTTGAATCGAAGCCTCCAAACCCCAAATCAACACCTGAGAACATCCCCACGCCTAGGCCTAACACCAAGACCACAAAAGAAACTCTCGATACCCGATTCCATCCAGGAAATTGACGAAAAACAAGTTTTAAACCCAAAAACCTAACTTGATTCATACGCAGATCTACAGCAAACCAGCCGGTAAAAAGACACCCGATTACCCATAGTACCCTTATAAAACATACAGATCTAGAATCCTACCTCGGTGAGTTCAAAACTCAATGCCTCTTTCCACGTGAAAAATTGAGCTTCACTAAAATCAAAATCTGACCAGATGGTTGTGTAGCCCACCGCGCCAATAGCAAGAATTCGCTGTCTAATCGTTAAAAATCGAACCCCGACCCCCCGAGAACTTAGAGAGAAGACAGAGAGAAAATAGAAAACTTAAGAGTTAAGTTTTGAAAAATATCGTTTGAAAATATCTAACTCCAGTTATTTATAGCCCTCCAAAATATATATATATTTTAAAAAATTTTGAGATTCGCGCCACAATGGCCCACGGTCCTGGGAACCTACCCCGCTCGCATATCTAAATACGATCATGCATCAAAAGCAATAAAAACATGCTCGAAAGAAAACATGAAACGCGTGTCCAAAAATTTCAAAAAAAGAAAACGGGTCAAGATCTCACAACTCTACCCTCTTAAAGGAATTTCGCCCTCAAAATTCAACTCAAGGTCAAAGAAACAACCCAGTGATCACAATCAACACATGTGTACGAGATGGTTAGCTAAACCATTCCTAGGATATAATCAAACAAGGTTAGACATCCAAAACAATGGCTAACTAAATCAAAGACTCAGAATCTCTCGAAATCTACAACTCACCCCAACCTCACATCATCACCAACCACTACCTCAACACAGCACACCACTCGCGAAAACCATCACCAATACCCCAACAGATGCAAGAAAGGAACTGGCCCGAAGCTTGCATACTCGAAAATACTTCTGTGCAATGGAGAATGATCTGCATCTGTATCATCTCGCACGGTCGGTGCTCTCGAAGAACCAGGAGCTACAAGTGAATACACTCGGGGAAATACTGCTCTGTCCTGTCTGCCACTCGGCACGGTCGGCTGTCGTACTGACTGAACTGAAGCACCCCCACCTGTCGTCGCTCGGGAAGTCTGACTTGCTGGATGCTGCTGTCGGTCCTGCACATACGAACCCTCTAGTGTGCCCACTGTACTCGGTGCACTCTCCCTCTGGGGATAGTTCCTGCGAATATGTCCGTGCTGCCCACATCCATAGCAAATGTGTTCCCTCCCCTGTGACTGACTCCATGCATCCTGGGACTGCCTCGGCTGCGGGCACTCTAACACACAATGCCCCGACTGCCTGCACTGATAAGAAATCAACTCCCTTTGCTCTGGCCTCCCAGATGAGGCCACTGATGGTGCTGGTGCTGAAAACTGCTGAGGTAACCCAGATGGGTAAAAGTTAGGACCAGAGGATCTGTGCCTCTTACTAGAACGCCCGCCTGCCTGCGCCTTTATCCCACTCTGTTGCATCCTGGCCATCCTAGAAGCCCGAATCTCAGTCATAGTGTTCTCTACCCTCACGGTTGCCTTTACTAGCTCTGTGAACACCAGTAGTCCCAATGCAACAACACGCTCCCTGATCGCTGGCCTCAAGCCCTACTCGAACCTCATAGAACGTAGCTCATCTGTGCTCACTAACTCTAGTGCAAACCGGGACAAGCACGTGAATCTGGACTCATACTGTATGACGTCCATCACCCCCTGGGTAAGAGTGTAGAACTCCTTCCTGTACAAATCTCTCCTCGAAGTTAGAAAGTATTTCTCTAGAAACACTCCTGTAAATGCTGCCTAAGTAACTCCTGCAATAGTCCTGGCATATTTTCACCAAGCGTGAGCAGCACCCTCAGCTAAAAGGTGGCAAAAGAAACCCGCAACTCTTCCTTCACAATCTGTAGTGTGTCAAGGATCCATGTCACCAACTCCAGCCACTTCGTCGCCAAAATAGGATCAAAATCTCTAGCAAAAGTAGGCAGATCCATGCGCCTAAACTCCTGCATCGCTATTGTAGCCCTCGCCTAAGGTACTCCCTCTCTCTCCCGACCGGTCTCACCTCTAATGGTCTCAACCAACTGGCCAATGGAACCCACCAGCACACGCACCAACTCTACCTTGTCAACAGGTTCTTGGGGAGCATTTGCATCCCCCGCATCAAGGATAGGAACATCCCTTTGGCCAACAGCACGACCACAGCCTCAACCACGGCCTCGCCCGTGTCTCACCGACATCGCGTCAATATGAAAGCAAAACAATACATAAAACGCAAGACATTGCATGAACATAAACGTTAAACACTTAGTATGGTAACACATAAGCACATAGGTTCATGCTAAATAATCTCACATACCGAGGAAAACCAGCAAGAATG
>JAOTRH010106153.1:3676-15607 GCA_034768845.1 Heliamphora exappendiculata | reverse complement strand
ATATAGTCAGTATAGAATCGATCATCCCGTTGATTCTGCTCAATACACTCCAAGTGTACTAACACATCGAGCTCGAATATCGAATTCTCAGAACCTGAATTTGATCCATTTGACCTAGTCAAGACCAGCTACTATAATGATGTACTATAATCGTACAAATAGAATATCTGGGTCCATTGTGATTGTGAGTCTACCTGTATATTCTGTCAAAACCTATGACCCGATCTTCCGTGCAGCATGCACCGAGTCAAATACGGAATAGAATATACAGACTATGTATTCATACAACACAAATATAAATATGAAATCATAAATGCAAAATCATCTCAAATGTTTCTCATTAATATGCCAGGAATCTAAAATAAAATACATAAAAAGAATGACTTTTCAGTATACATTCCCAACAATACCAAGCTGGCCCTTGATGCAAGGTTGTTTCATTGCTTGGGATGGTCAGGACTTGCCACTTGATGTCAATTTTGGCCTCTTCTAAATCATCCAATGCCTCGAGGCGGACCAAATCTTCCCATAGGCATTTGACCTCTTCATCTTCTTTATTACTGGCAGGGAGGGGTTTCCTCCTTATGGATAATGAAAATCGACAAGGTGAAAGAATCATCATTAATCAAATCCCAGATAAGGTCACCAAGCCACAACACCTCCTGTTCGGATGGAAAATCTGCAATCGACGTCGATTCTGTTACGAAAACTTTAAACTTAGTGGGATCAAATCCTTCCAACTCTTCCTCGATGGCATTTACATTATGCTGATTGGCATAATTCGAAAGAGGGTTGGTAGTAACATTCGACTTCTGAGTGGCAGTGGGTAAAGGGGTCACTTTGTTGTCAATTAAATCTTGAATTTCATGCCGAAGTCTCATGCAATTGTTGGTTAAATGGTCGTGCCCCTGGTGAAAGGCATAGTAATAGGTAGGATTATATCCGTGTGGCAAAGGATTTGGAGACAAAGTCGACTCCAAAGGCTTTATGAGGCCCCTCTCAATCAAACGACTTAGGATGGATGTTAAAGGCACAATGAGTTAGGTGAAGGTTCTCTTTTGGTTTTGGGGTGGGTTTTGGGCAGTCGACTGAACAAATGGGCTTGCCTGATTCGGATTGGGATTTAGCAAGTTTACTTCATAACTTTGGCTCACAGCATTAACGACATTATTCTGATTACCAGCATACAATTTTTGGACCATTTGTTTACTCGATTCTCCCTTTTCAATATCCCCGGACTGTAGAGCATCCTCCATCTGTACCCCTGCATCAAAAATCTGCTCAAATGTCATCAATAACTACGTGATCAGATACTCGCAAAATTGTGGTTGCAGGTTTTTCACTATCATTTTTACTTGATCTTTCTCAGTGGGCTGACTCGTCATTTTAGCCGCTTTAGCCCTCCATCGGGTCAGGAATTCCAAAAAAGATTCTTTAGCTTCCAACTGGGTGGTCTCGAGCTCCCGAGTGGTAACATCGAGCTGGATGTTGTAATTGTACTGATTGACAAATGCGGTGGCAATGTCCTCCTATGTTTTTGTCTTGGCAGTATCTATAGATAGAAACCATTTCTGAGCAGCTCCTGACAAAGATCGCTGGAAAAGCTAGACTTTTAATTGGTCATTAATACCCATCAGCGACAAAGTCCACACATACATTCTGAGCTAAATCCTCCGATCCCCAGTTCCGTCAAATTTCTCCATATCAGGCATCTTGAATTTCTCAAGAAGTTTAGCATCGGGGAAGAGACAAAGTCCCTTAACATCCAACATATAGTCTTCAACGCCTTGGGCTTTCCTCAAAATCTTCTCTAGCGTATCAACCTTATCAGACAAGAATGATTCTTTCGTGGCTAGAATTTTTGGGATCCCTTGCCAAATAAGCTGTGCCGCAGCTGCTTGTTGAGCTCCCTCGGGTTCTACATTGTCCTCCCAAATATCATTTCCTACTCTGTCCTCTTAATCATTTGGAACATCCACATTGGGCTCCACGACCCAAGTTAGTAAGGCCTGAATCTGAGCCTAATTAATACTCATTGTTTGATTCATTAGAGAGTGCGATCTTTTATGAGTTTATATTTTTTGTGAGTTTATATTTTTTGTGAGTTGGATAGCGGTATTAATTATATTGTGAATATTAATTATTGACAAAATTTACGTCCCGACAGATCGGGATTGACGGTACCCATTAAGGAAACTTATAAGTTTTGACTAGGTCAAACCCTGCAGTTGGATTTAATTATTCGGCAATCAATAAGTTAAGCAGAAGAACTTAAGAAATTTAAAGATGTCGATTAAATTAAATTGTCGGTAATTAAATTTAATTGGCGGGTATTAAAAAACTTAACGTGGGAAAATGAGTTAAACATTTAATAACAGGAGCTCAATGCAAGATGGTCTTGAGATTATGGCTTAGAGTGCAGTTACAGTTCTTTAGTGGTGTGAACTGTAATTTAGTATTTTATGAAAATTACAAAAATTGTTACAAGATTTTCATAATTACAGATACCGCTGAGAGGTTTGCATAATTGCAAAAATTGTTGGATACGTATCTGGGTTACACTAGAAGTAGTCATAATTACTCCATAAGTCCCTGTTATAACCCTATAAATATGCACGTAGGCTAACCAAATTCATAACTCGTCTTTAAAGACTAAGGTTGACCAGGTTCTACTAGTACGAGTTCTCGAAGGATCGTAACCTACACTACGTTTGAGAATCGCATGAGAGAATATAGTAAAAGGTCTGATAGAAGTTTCAACTCGAAATCAAAAAAGTTCGTAGTTGAAGAATCGATCAAAAAGGCATTCTTCTAAATTAATTGTGGTTGCACGGGTTTTATTTTGATCATTCAACATCAAAAGTTTTATCTAAGGCCCGTTTCGACAATTGTCCATCCAGTTATTTTTATCAAAAAATTGTTTACAAAATTAATGATCTTAGCAGTTTGCCTCTAACGATTGGTATCATAGTCGTTTTGTTTTTTGTTTACGATTTATTGAGGGGCTGAGTAGACTTAGAACTTTGCTAAGTTTTTTTTGCAAGCATTCTAATTCCGATTTTATGCTCATCTTTTTATTTATATTTGATTGAATGGTTTGAATGATGATTATAATTATATTTTTTAATCACAATGGTTGATCATAATAGGTTAAGTTTTTTAGGTCGAATGTGAGCCTACGGGATATAGGGTTTTCAATGTAAAAGTTTTTAAATATTTTTTAGAATATTTAATAACAGGTTGTACATCCAAGAATACGAAGAATAGGCGGCGGCACCAACGATGGTTTCGAAATTTTCGGAACACGGATCGTGGTAAATTTTTCAAAGGTTTTAAAATAATTTTTTCGGTGAGTTTCTACATGTTTTATACATTAAAAATAGCAGCAAAAGTATACCAAAAATACCTGTTAAAAATCATTAAAAATAGCCACCACCGGCGGCGGTTCGAGGCCAGTTGAACACCTCGACCCTTCACATTGCAACGATATTGTCCGCTTTGGGAAAAGTTCTCACGGTTTTGTTCTTCCCAGGGGTAATCCATCTTTGCGTTGCTCCCGCCTAAACACGCTTAACTACAAAGTTCTAATAGGGTTTCTACCACTTAGAAAAAGGTCTCGTTGAATATAAGGGTCCAAGGTTTTTTCTTTATAACCCAGGAACTCCCTCTCCCTTTCCAATGTGGGATACCAGGATATCACAATCCACCCCCTAAGGTTGCACGTCCCCGTGCAGTAACCTGTCAGCTCTGGTAGCCTACCAGTCATTATTGACCCGCCCACCTAGTAGCCCGCCCACATGTCACGCGAGACGGTATGGGCCCACACTCTGAGGTGAGGAGAGTCGGCTATGATACCATTTGTAACATCCCGACCATTCACATTGTAACAATATTGTCCACTTTAGGCAAAGCTCTCGCGGTTTTGTTCTTCCTAGGGGGTCACCCATCCTTGCATTGCTCCTGCCTAAGCATGCTTAACTGCGGAGTTCTACTAGGGTTTCTACCACCTGAGAAAAGGCCTCGTTGAATATAAGGGTCCAAGATTTTTCCTTTATAGCCCAGGAATTCCCTCTCCCTTTTCGATGTGGGATGCCAGGATATCACACAAGTTTTGATGATTTTACGTGACATTTTTTGGATTATTTTTTATCAGTCTTTTAGGCATAAAATAGCATTAAACATACCTTAAAATACTGTCCTGAAACTATGAAAAAATTGGGTCAAAACAGTGGCAGAAAAAGTAGGGGCGACGACGGCGAAGGGCGGCGACGGCGCAGGCTGTTCAGGGCTATTTTCGGAGCTTTTTCACGACTGTTTTCAAGGTTTTCTACAAAGAATCATTTTCTGGATATCAGTACTATTTTCTTAAAAAAACGAGAGCCAAAACCACCACAAGAAAAGCCCAAACGGGTGGCGGCATTGGGGCGGAAGCAATGTGCAGCGGCACTGCTGTGTTTAGCAGCCTTCGAGGGCTATTTTTTGGGCTATTTTTGTCCTGATTTTTTGATAAAAATATAATATTTTTTGAGAGCTATTTTTAAAAAAAATGGCATTGAAAACAGAGCTAGGGAGTGGCGGCAAAAGCCACCAGAAGTTGACGGCATGGGCGACACCAACAGTGCAGGTGGCTGGTCCGGGGCTATTTTGATCGTGTTTTCGGATAGATTTTAATCGTGATATGATATATTTGTATATCATTGCTTATCAGAGAATTCTAATACAATCTGGATACCAACAAGTAACTGTTTCAAATGATTAAAACTCTTACAGCTTATCTTCAAAACATGAGACTGAAACTCATCAGCGTTTTGATTTGATCATAAAATCATGATATATACATATCTTACATTTTTATTTTTTTGAATTGCATAGTTGATGTATATCTGTTTTATATTTTTTTTATTAATTTAATTAATTTAGAAAATTTAGTTTTAATTAATATTTTGTAAAGAAAAATTAAATTAAATATTTTTAATTAAATAGAAATTTTTTTGATATTTTATTTTTTTACAAAATATCACGTTTAAGATGATTTTTTATTAAATGATATCTTGAAAAAACGTAAAAATTAATTCTAAATTTTGAATTAATTAAATAAAAAATATCAAATCTAAATAAATTATTATTTTTTAAAAAATGTGTAACTAAAATAAAATAACTGAATGCCTTTAATCCCCTGCCTTAGCTGAAAAGTTAAAAGAAAAACTATACATTCATCGAATTTTATTTGTTACGCATTAAAATACGAAAAGAAGGTTTGGTAAATTGAAATCTTTATAATCATATACATGAAAAAAAGCTTTGGACTCTTTCAGATCGTGTGATTTTTAAATTAATAGATTTATTTTAATTAAACGAATTTTTATAATCCTCAAAAATATTTTAAAAATCTAAGTGGAAGAGGAAATTTATTCAAAGATAAATCCTGCGGTCTCCATCACCAATTTATAGGTGATGCAATTAAATTCTGCATGTTGGTAGTAAAGTCTTTCCTCCCCATCGACCAGATTAATTACAATTTCACCAGTACAAATCTCATTTAGGAATAATTCTGAATAATTATTAATGTGGATCACTTCTCCATCTGAATGGTTTATTGCGAAGTTATTGATTTAGGATTAGGTGATGATTAACACTTAGATGTAAATAATTAGTATCTTCTCCATATGAGGCACTGCTATTATTTACTGGGCTAAAATTATGTCAGCTATTTAATTTTACTTGGCATGATCAGTTGCCTAGATAGTAAAATTGAAAAGAATTGGCATGTCTGGACAATCGATGGATAGTAGATGTCCTTCCATCGAGGCATGCTATTCACAGGGAACCAAGTTGTTGGCAATTTTTTTTAAAAATGGTAGTAGAAACCAAATTAAAATAAATTCAAAATTTTACTCATTATAATTAACGGTTATTTTTTAATTATGTGATTCTCAGAAATAAAATGGCTTTCAACCCTCTCATGTCTATACTCAAAGAAAACAAACTTACGAAACCAAGCTATGTTGACTGAAAAAGAAATTTGAACATTGTCTTAACTGCTGAGGACTATACGTTTGTATTAACTGAGATTTATTCACCAGTACCTGATGAGGGGGCAACCGAATAGGAAACCCAAGCCCATCAGAAGTGGCAGAAAGTTGATCAGATAGCTCGCTGTTACATTTTGGCTTCCCTGTCAAATGTTTTGCAATATTAGCATTAGTCTATACCAAGTGCCTATAACATAATTATGAACCTCAAAGAAATAATTGGGGGTCAAAATTGTGCTGCTCGGTAGGTGGCCATGAAGTCTCTAATGAATATAAACATGACTAAAGGCACTCTAGTTAGGGATCATGTTCTAAAGATAATCAGTCTTCTTAATAAACTAGAGATCCTAGGAGATGAACTTGACAAAAAAACCCAAGTCGATATCATACTCCAGTCACTGCCTGATAGCTTTAAGTAGTTCAGCCCGAATTATACTATGAATAAGCTCAGCTTTTCATTGACAGAATTTCTTAAAAAACTTTAAGCAGCTGAGGGTGTTCTTAGGAAGCCAGGTTCTGTGTATGTGGCTGAAAAAGGTTCTTCCTCCAAGCTGAAAGGTAAGAAGAAGAAAAAAGTTCAGAAATAGGAAGACATAAATCCAAAAGCAATTAAGGGACCAAAAGCTGGTGTGAAGAAGCTGAGAGACAAATGCTATCACTATAACTAATTTGGGCATTGAAAAAAGCAGTATCTAATTTTTCTCAGTAAGCAAAATAAACCAGGTAATTCTTATTCACTGGTGGTTGAAACATGTTTAGCGGTGTTATCTACTTGTACTTGGTGTATAGATACGGGAGTTACTAATCATGCCTACAATTCTTTGCAGGAATTCCACGAAATGAAGTAACTTAGTGACAGGAAAATATACCTACATATAGGCAATAATATAAGGGTGGCAGCAGTTGCCGTAGGAGATGTCACACACAGTTTTAGTAGAGATAGGATTTTTCTTCTAAAATATTATCTTTATGTACCTTCGATTAGAAGAAATCTAATTTTGATTTCTAGTTTAATAATTGACAAATATTTTGTTCATTGTAATGACTCTATGGTTGTTTAGAAAAATAAATATTTTATTTGTTTTGGTACATTGGTGAATTATCTGTATGTCGTATCTCTTATCTCTCCTACACTGCAACTAACTAAATTGAATAATGCATGTAATTTACCATATAAGAAAAAGTTTTCTTTTTTAATAAACCAAATATTTTTTTGGCACTTATGCTTAGGTCATATTTATCTAAAAAGGATAAATAGATTGGTAGAAGATGCATCTTTGAGTTCATTGGAAGTGGAGGCACTTCCACTATCTGAATCCTTCTTATAGGGTAAGATAACCAAGAGATCCTTTTCAGCCAAAGACTATAGAGCTAAAGAACCATTGGAGCTGGTTCACTCTGATGTGTGTTGTCTTATGACAATCCAGGCTTGAGGTGGCTTTGAGTACTTTCTCAGTTTCATTGATAACTACTCAAGGTATGGATACATTTACCTGATGCACCGTAAGTCTGAATGCTTTGAGAAATTCTAAAAATTCAAAGCGAAAGAAGAGAAGCGTCTCGGTAATAGTATTCAATCACAACAATCCGATCGTGGTAGAGAGTACCTCTTTGGAGAGTTTAGGGACTACCTATCATTAGAAGAGATTATATCCCAATTGACTACACGAGCACTCCACAGCAAAATGGTATAGCAGAAAGAAGGAATAGGACTCTTATGGAGATGGTAAGGTCCATGATGAGTTATTCAGGTTAACCCAACTCGTTTTGAGGACTCACATTAGAGACAGCGGCTTATATTCTGAACTTGGTAGCTTATAAGTCAGTATCTTTTACTCCCACAGAATTGTTGACTGGGCATAAGCCTAATCTAAGATATATTTGGATTTGGGGGTGTCTAGCACATGAGTTGAAAGGGAATGCTGGTAAGTTAGAACGGAGGACAAAAGTCTTTTTCTTTGTAGGGTATCCCAAGGGAAGAAAAGGTGGTCTATATTATAATCCTAAGGATCAGAAGATCATTGTTAACATCAATGCTCGATTCTTGGAAGAGGATTATATTATGGACCACAGGCCCAAAAGTAAAATTGTTCTGAAAGAAATAAGAGAAAATACCAGTAAAACGAAAGAGGAACTGTGACGCTCCGTCCTCCAGGCACGTTGAGACATACATACATATAAATAAAGGGATATTCTAGCCATTCATTCATATTTACATACGTTAATTATTACATCATAAGGGATTTCTAAACTATTCAAAATTACATAACTATTACAGTTTCACCAAGAAATTTCAAAAAAATTAGACTAAGCACGAGAGAACTGAATATAAAAACAAAAGCAAATGTCTCGACTCCTCAGAATGCATCAGCGAAATCCACGTGCTCTTAGAACTCACCCTGTTCTTCAAACTCTTCTACTCCCTCTGGGATGACTTCCTCCAAGAACTCCTCCACACCTGTGGCACGAATGCTATGAGCTAAGGCTCAGAAGCAAAACACTCTAACCTTCTAACTAATCTCACGGCACAGAATTTACCACAACACATGCCATATAACGCTCAGTACAATTTATAGTCAAGGAGACAGGCAAATTTATGACAGGATAGCAGATAAGTCAATAAACATGTGCATATGAGATGCCGTGTATGTAATGCAGATGCCCAACCCAACATGCACCCAGATTATAACAGGAATTCCACATTAGGAATCACCAGAGTAGACTTTCAAGGGTATTTGATCACCAAAGCCATCATCGCGCCTCGTTACAAATAGTAAACGCGCGCCTTGGCTTCTTGCCTTAGCTGTTTTACTTAATGGTAACAGCGTGCGGTCCACGTCATACTCCAGGCCAACAAATTCAATAAACCATTTCAATCAGTCATATTAGACAATATCAAGCGATTTGTCTCACCTTAAGACTCGTGATGCCTTCGTCGATGTCAACCCAAAGTTCAAACTATCGAAATTAGAATGCAAGTGACGAACCCCTGGTGCCCAATAATATTCATGATAAACTATTTCAAACACCGAGGACACGCCCAAGGTGCACAGGGGGAATTTATCCAAAAATATTTTTAAAAATGGCAACTAGGGACGCCTGAGACTTAGAATCAAGAACGACAACCTCAATATAATAATCCGAATGACACCATTATGTTCCCGTAAGTTAGGTTCCCGTACATCAATGATCCCGATCACTTCAGCATATGGCAGCAGTTCGGCTTAAGACGTGATACAGCTCATGACGTAACACAGCTCAGGACATACATGACCCAAAGTTATCATACTAGACACAACAATCTGAATGGTACTATTATATTCTCGTACGTTAGGTTCCCCGTACATCAACATTCTCGATCACTACGGCGTACAGTGGTAGTTCAGCTCAAGACATGATACAACTTAGGACGTAACACGGCTCAAGATGCACATGGTCCATTGTCAACACCCCCACATCAACCATATCAAGATACAACTTAAAGCATATAAGTGGTAACCCACAAGATGCCTCTAGTGCCACAATCACAATGCTCATGGTATAACAACTTATATTCTGAAGCAAAACTAACAATATCGTGCATTCTAATCATCATATATTCACAAATAAGCACTAATAAACTAATTATCATATAGAACTTGGGCCTCACAGTAAAGGATACTCAAATCACACTTAGCAACCGTAAGGCCAAATATCAAGTATTAAATTAAAAATGCCGACAAAGTTTTCAGGTATCTAGACTTGGAATGAAATTATGATTTTTAAACACTATTTAGATAAAACTATTTTCTATAGCTCTCATGTTTAATACAAAGGCAAAAACCTAAGGCAAAAGGATGAACAAAACATCCTAAGCAAAAACGGTTCAGCACTTTTCTTAAGATTTTATCAAAAATATTCTTCTGTTGGTCTCGGCTTTGGGGTATCTTATTAAGTCTAAATGAGCCCATTTTTTAGTATGTTTTAGCTCAACAAGTCCCCTAAAGTTTCATATTTAGAGATAAGAGTAGTTTTTTGGAACAAGTTAGACTTTTTGGCCATTTTAGAAAATAAGTTCTGTCAGCCGTCAAAACTCAACAAAGCCGGTTTTGGACAGTGGGTTGAAAATGGTTTTGGGAAATTATCCCGAGGCTTTAAGGTCTTATTTGTGGGCAGAAATGACTTCAATATGTTAGCTACAATGTTCATGTATACGACGTTTGGAATAGGTCATTAAAAATAGAAATTTTTGACTACACAAAAATATGTGACAGAAGTGTCCCATAAGGGCTCAAACTCAACAGAGAATTTCAAAGGGATTTTGACCTACTAAAACTCAATATTTTGTGCTCATATTTTGTGGGTAGATAGATATACATGTTATCTATAACTTTCAAAATTTGAATCTGACTTTAAACTAGGGTCTCCAAGTCAGTAGTGTTGACTAGTCGAAAAACGACACACTATGGTAAAATTGTAATATCTCGAGTTCTACTTATGAAAATGAGTTAAAAATAATTTTGGATGAAAGATAACACAAAAATCTAAATCTGGACATTAAAAACATGCTTAGATCAATTTTCTACATTGAGTTATGGTATTCTAAAATTCAGAGAAGAAACATCTATGTTTTCAAAAATCAAGTCTCTTAGGGTCCAAATCCTCTACTTATGTCATGTCAAGTTTTTGTTCTATTTCTTTGCATGCTTGTGTTTTAGACATTAATATCAAGGCTCCAGCACACATATAAGTCATCAAACTCAAGGATAACAACATACAACAACATCTCACATCACCCATAAACATAACAGCCCCAAATTTTCAACTACGACGCCTTTTGGGTTTGATTTCGGTTCTCGATTCTTAGAGTGTTTAAAAGGATGTGTTGGGAGATATTTTGAGAGATCTTAGATACAAGTTTTAGAGATTTTACTTACTTGCTTGAGGGCTCAAGGGATGGTGGTATGGAAGGACTTAGCTTTAGGAAAACACCTCTTGCTTTCTTAGCTCCCTTCTTACTTCTTTCTCCTTCTTTTTCTCCGTCAAACTCATAGAACACTTCAAGAACTATGAAGGTCTTGTCCCTCACCTATCTTGCACGAAATTATGAAGGGAAGAAGAGGGTGTTTGGCTTGGTTTATATAGGCAAAGGTTATGGGACAAAGGAGAGACAAAAAGTACCCAAAAAAAGACTTTTTCTTCATTTTAATTAATGAGATGTGAGTTGATTTGAATGGGTTCGTCTTTTGAGGGCTAGAAGTCAGATATGGGGAAGATAAATATAGCTAAGGGGCTGTTTCGGGGATAAAAACCTGACCCCACATCAATCAAGGGATTTTGCATTGGTTTGCGTGTCCTTTTGTGTAAGAAAATGTATTAAAATTTAATTTGATGCATCTTTATGGTGTCTTTTCCTACTGAGACCTATTATTTTAGTATGCTTATGAGAAATATAGTATTTTCATTTATTATCATAGTTTTCATAGCAATTGATTAAATAGATGCAGTTTTTAAGTCAAATTAAGCTATTTTGGTAATATATGACTTTTTGACTTATTTTGTTGTGTATGAACTTAAATAATGATTTGTTTTCTTTTGTTGACCTATAACACTATACTATTATGTATATTTCTTGTTTAATAAGTATTGAATCATCATAATGCTTAATTTAATGCTTTCTTATCATTTTAAGCTAAAAAAAGTAAAAAGCCACTTTTTGGCACTCTTCCCAAGGTGGTCGGCCACTAAGGAGTAATTTTGTCATTTGTGATGTTATTTTGTCCTTTGCTACTTGATTGTACTTAAATCCTTGATTTAGGATATCCATGTGTCAAAATTTAAAATTTTAAAACTTTTTGCCGTACTATGGGCAAAATGGTCATTTTACTCTATTAATGAGGATTTTTGATTTTTAACTCAT